>JAMKCH010016805.1:0-42835 GCA_023653785.1 Ophioderma brevispina | reverse complement strand
TCGGGCAAGCTTGAGTCGCCTTTAAGGAAGCCGACACAGAAAGGCTCATTTCAGCTTCCTAAACGTAACGTGTAAAAAATAACCATTCTTTCAGTTCAGGCAAAGGTAAAGTATAGAGTCACTTGCGTTAGGTGGCACTATGCCAAATACACTATTTTAAATATTGTTGTACGCAGGTATTAGCTTATAGGCAATTACAAACACAACCGTGCAAAAAATCACACAGTTTTGAAAATTGGAGGGCACTCTTAAAAAAAATAAGGTGGATTGGGAGAGTTCCATATACGTGGGCAGGTTTAGGGTTAAATCAGGGTATATACATGGTAGGACAAAGGAGTACAGTAAAAAAAGATGGCAAGTTTGATGTTGTAAAAACAATATCACAAATCTCAGTACCTTTTGAACCAACAGGTCCTGTTTGTCAAATTAGGAACTACAAAGTTTGCAGACTATGAAAGATCAGCCACGTAAAAGTAGGCATAAGTACATTTTTACCCGTCACACCTACTTTGTATCAGGTGCCTTATTCTGTTATGAGAGAAAAAGCCATGATTGCAGACTGGTGCAAGAGTATAATTATTGCAGTATACCTAAAATGAAAAAAGGCAAGCAAGTAACAAATGAATATTATTACAATTATCAAAAACAACATGAATTGTATAAGCTAACTCTTCATACTCTCTAAATGTAAACGAGTGAAAATTTCACTCCCAAAAGAGTGAAACTCTGTAAACCCCTCCAAAGTTGAGTGGTTTGACTACTTAAACTGAACAAATTTTTACGCAAAAAAAGAAAATCACGCCAAAAGGGGGGATTTCCACTCAGTTGAGGAGTTAAATGAAGGACAACACTTGTGAGAAGTAAACAAAGGATAAATGAAAATGAGTGGAAATCTGCTCTTTGTGGAGTGATTTTTTGTTTTATCTTTTGGTGGACATTCACATTTTAAGTACAAACACTAACGCATATTGGAGTTGATTACAAGAGTTTCACTCTTTTTTGGGAGTAAAATTGTCACTTGTTAATTTGAGAGTAGTAAACAAAAAACGAAGAATACAGCTTTCTATTTGCAACTCGCAAATACCAGGAACTCGCAAACTCGATATTCCACTCGCAAAATCCAACTCGCAGTCATGAACTCGCAACTCGAAACTCTCTTAGGAACTCGCCAACTCGCAAACGTACTCGAAACGTGGCAACTCGCAACTCGCAACTCGCACTCGCAACTAGTAACTCGCAATCGCGACTGCAACTCGCAAAATACCTTCCCCCGGTATCTCGGCTTTGTTGCCAGTATCCGATTAATGGAATTAAAACAAAAATTATTAGTGTTACTGGTGCAGCAGTGATTATTTCTTCAGAACTCTTTGGCAGATGCACGAGCAAATTTAAATTCCCACTAACGCCATGTACACAAGTGACTTTGGAAGCTGATGATGGGAAATCCATAAAGCTGTCAATGGACACTGATGTAAAAATGAAAGTGGTTGGACCAAGTGTGTTTCAGGGATGTGTAGTCGCACAATACAGGATGAGGGACTTCTGGGGTTATGGTAGACTTTGTATGACTATGATTGTGGTTTTGAAGCAAGGAGAGGGCTCAGAATCAATGGAAAATGACTACATGCGATGTCCAAAAGGTAACCCCCAAAGGCGACAAAAGTTAGTCTGGCAAGACAAAACTAAAATACCAGCACTAAGTGAATGTGGGTTGGAGGGAAGTGCTAATGCAATGGGTTTGAACTCTAGGATGGATTGGTTGAACCTAATTGCTGTTATTTTGCTAATTCGGACTGTGGAGGAAGCTGCGGTAGACGTAATTATAGGTAACCACTCATTATACCAAACGACAAGATATGGGGTACCTGTTCGGTGATGAAACCCAACGGAAGAAGATGTGTAATTGTTCAAGGGCACAACACTCGGTAGTTACTGAAGTGGAAGCTTGTTAACCCATTAATGCTGAAATGAGCATGACGGTAGAATAGAAATTAAAGACGAACACAGGGTTTTATTTTATTCGACATGTAATGTACCAACACTCCAGACCCTTGCTCAAACCAACGTGGAAGAGAAATAAAATGGAGAAAATCAGGCGAGTTATGAATTGGACACGAGTGCATGGTGTTTGGTGTGATGACCTTAAGGAGTTATATGAGAGAAGCTGTCGTGAACTTGTTCATGAACAACAAATTAACTTGGCAAGACTATTAAATAACCACCTCGACTGCTTTGCAAAGTCTGCAACAGACTTGGGAAGAACATCAATTATTCAGCATGAAATTGATACCGGTGATGCACAGCCTGTAAAAACACCGCCACGCAGGCCTCCTATGGCATTCCAAGGAGAGGAAGAGAAAATCATTAAACAACAAATAGATGCAGGAGTTATTCAACATTCAACATCACCATGGTCATCAGCACTGGTCTATGTTAGAAAGAAGTGCGGGGGAGTTCGGGCCTGTATTGATTATCGCCGCGTAAATGATCTAACCAAGAAATGCGCATATCCATTGCCAAAAATTAGCGAATGTTTGGACTGTCTGGGAGATGCAAAATTCTTCTCAACTCTCGACCTTCAATCTGGCTATTGGCAAATAGAAGTAAAAGAGGAGGATAGACCAAAGACAGCCTTTGCAACTCGCAGTGGCCTATATGAGTACATTACTATGCCATTTGGATTGTGCGGAGCGCCCTCCACCTTCACACGATGTATGGAATTAATATTCCGACATTTGCAATGGAAAACCTTGCTAATCTACATAGACGATCTGATTGTATTTTCTCCATCAATCTCTGCTCACTTAGAACATTTGGAAGATGTTTTTACACGTTTGAAGGAAGCTGGATTAAAACTGAAACCAAGTAAATGTAATCAACTGAAGACAGAAGTGGAATTCCTGGGCCATGTGGTGACTCAAGAAGGAGTAAAAACAGATCCAGCAAAGGTAGATGTTATAAGGAATTGGCCAGTTCCTAAAAAACCTCACCGAAGTTAGATCCTTCTTAGGAATTACGAGCTACTACCGACGGTTCATTGAAGGATACTCCAAAATAGCGCAACCCCTTAATCGCCTACTCGAAGCGGGACAAGAGTTTGTATGGGGTGAAGATTGTCAAAAGGCTTTTGATCAATTGAGAGAAGTGCTCACAAGTGATAGTGTCATGGCATACCCCAATAATCATGACATGTTCATTCTAGACACTGATGCATCTAACACTGCAATAGGGGCCACACTCTCACAGATGCAGTGGAACGACAAATTACAAGCCAAGGTAGAGCGACCTGTTGCTTATGCAAGCCGAACTTTGACCAAAACCCAACGACGCTACTGTGTTACACGACGTGAACTTCTTGCAGTGATTGTGTATGTATGGTATTTCCGACACTACTTGTTGGGAAGAAAATTTCTAATTCGAACAGATCACAGTGCTTTGAGATGGATCACATCTTTCAGGGAACCAGAAGACCAAATGGTCAGATGGATAGAAATTCTCTCTCAATTCAACTTCAATATAGTTCATCGAAGTGGCAACAAGCATTTAAATGCTGACAGCCTGAGCAGAATTCCATGTGACCCAGAAGATTGCAGTTGTTATGATGGGCAGACAGTTCTCGATCAATTGCCTTGCGGAGGATGTGAAAAATGCCTAAAGAAACATAAGTTGTGGTCAGACTTCCTTGAAATAGATGATGTTGCACCATTAGGTGTAAGACACATACATTTTGAATGTGTGGATACTTACGATACACATCTAAAGTTTCAAAGGGATCAAGTTCAGCCACCTTCAACACTCAAATCTGTGGGCACCCACGGTCAAGATATCGTTCAGGATACAGAGTTACAAGGAAACAGTAACCATCAGCACCCAAGCCTGAGCCCATCAGATGAAAATCTCAACAACTCTGACCTATCCATGACACTTTGGAAAATCCTGCTCGGGCCATCAAAACCTGCAAGGTAATACAGTACGTTTGTGATGTAACATAAGACAACTCATCAGTCAGCATGTATGTCTCACCCTCTTAACAGATCACAATACTAGCAATTGTACACCGGTGCAAAGAGATGTTGAAAATCCAGAAGACAACCAAACCTGACATTTGCTATAAGATTAGTGAAACCAGTAAGAATGAATAGTGCAGTAAAGAAACTGATGGACCCACTGATGAAACCAATTTGCAGAAAGAAAGTGCAAAAGGGGCCACCTGGATAGAGGGCTACTCCTTTGCTGACCTTAGCAAGATGCAAGCAGATGACCCAGACCTGGAGCCAATCATAGAATGGTTAGGACACTCAACATCTAGACCAGACCGTGAAGAAATACATGCGAAAAGTCCGGCAACAAGGCATTTGTGGCTACTCTGGGACCAACTTGTACTAATACAGGGAGTTCTCTTCAAGCGACACATTGAGAAAAACAGGAATGAGGCTAAATTACTACTGGTGGTGCCTAAGTCCTTGCACCCTAAGGTTGTACAATCGGCTCACAACCCTGTAACATCTGGGCATGTTGGAATCAAAAAGACACTAAGTAAGGTTAAGCGTTTGTTCTATTGGCACAAGATGAAAGAAGCGGTGTATGATTGGGTAAAGAAGTGCGCTTCATGTGGTGCACGTAAACGTCCTAACAAAACTCCAAGAGCTGCCATGAAGGAATATAGAGTTGGTGCACCCATGGACCGAGTTTGCATTGATGTATGCGGCCCCTTTCCAACTTCCAATATGGGAAACAAGTATATTCTTGTGGTAGGAGATTGCTTCACTCGTTGGATTGAAGCGTATGCCATGCCAGACCAAACTGCAAAGACAATAGCAGAGAAATTGGTAAAAGAGTTCTTTTCTCGGTTTGGCTTACCACTTGAACTGCATTCAGACCAAGGTCGGGCATTTGAATCTGATCTCTTCCAACAACTTTGTAAATTGGTATTGAAATCCAATAAGACAATGACCCCTCAGCTTAACCACCAGACCCATTGGAAATGCAATGATTGAACGTTTTAACCATACATTGGTGACACTAATTTCGGTCTATGTTGATGAAGATCAACGTGAGTGGGATATCAACCTACCATTACTTACATCAGCCTACAGAAGCTGTCTACATGAAGCCACAGGTTTCTCACCCAACATGCTAATGCTAGGTCATGAACAAATGCACCTATCAACCTAATGTTTGGGCCCATCTTACATGAACCAGAACAGGATGGTCATCGGCCAGCAAATGAAAGTTGAATATGTTGTTGAACACAAGGACAAATTGCATACCATTTATAAACTTGTGAGAGAGAATATGGCCAAAGCAGGGGAACGACAAAAGCGTGATTATGATGCGAGGATATCTCAGCACACCTACAAAGTGGAGTACATCTAGATAACACCAAACAGATAGGTAAAAGCCCAAAGCTCAATGCCCATAAATGGAAGGGACCATGTGTAGTTACCAAGCGATACAGTGATCTGGCGAAGGCGGCTGTTACATCATAATAGGCTTCAACCCTATTACAGTGACGAAATGGCAGAGTGGGTAAAGAAAATGAGTAATGATTTGAAAACCAAGTCGATAATTCAGAATGACCAAGCCATGGAAGGATCAACGACCAATGAAACCAGTGCACCAGCGCCTACAAAAAAGGCACTTGATAAAGAATTGGACCAAGGAGCCACAAAACCCAGAGCTACCAGAAAAAGCTCACGACAGGCAAAACAGCCCCAGCGATATGGCATTAATATGACCTAGATATCTGCCAACACACCGAGCCTTAAAAATGACTGAGGAATGACAATGTGAGCGGGTAACTTATCAGTCATACTTCAAAGGTCTAAGGATAAACTCTGGGCAAGGCATTTCAAGGCATATACTAGCCACTCTTGAGCGCAGTTACTAGCAGCTACATACATGTATGTGAAAGAGTTAAAAGAAATTGCTATGGATTGAACTCGAGTGCAACTCACAGGAAAACCAGAAATCGACCCTTGCAGCAAAACAAGGGAAGCTATTAGAACACAAATGTTCACGGTGACTACTTCAGAGAAATGACTTGCTACATTCCCTTCTGACTTAGCCAGTTAACCACAGGAATTTTTTGGGAAAGGAAAACAGAACTTCAGTGTCTCTGTCCTTCAACTGTTAGATTTTTAAAGACTCATCTGGGAAAATGAAGTAGTTTTCACATTCACCCAAAGGGCATGTTTGGGGTGAGGTATTCAGAAACAATATAAGTATGTCAACAAAATTGGAGGAGGCAACTGGAGCAACCTACTTAGTATTCCACCACAAATCATTAGTATTCCCAACAAAATAGGCGGAGTCTGCTCATTATACCATACTCTTCCACACAATTTCACGATAATGGAGAGGCATAATAGGCCTTCATGAATAAAGAGGCAAGCTCTAAAGATGCCAAACTTGGAAGAATAAGGACCACTCAGTACACATACTGCAACACTCTCTGTAAACGCATCACATATTTGCTCTTCTTTATTTTGCCCGTTAAAAACAGGTTGTGTTTTTTGTACTTGCAACAGCCATCCGTTAATGTGAATGGGAGGATTGTCTATGGCTACTAGGATGATAACTTCAACCTTACTCGGCACATGTACACAAACACATGGCCAATATTTGCTGAAAGACACCTTTTGATATTGACAAACGTGGCTATCACAAATTAGCGTGCTTACAATCCCATGTTAGATCCCATGGCTCAGAAAAAGGCTGGCAACAACGAGGAGAATCCATGGTTTCATGCCAAGAATTTGCAATCAATTGGATTAGGAAAACAGGGAAGCCAATTCCTTAGTGAGGAACATTTTCTACTCAATGACAAGTTTTGAATTGAACAAAAAAACTCAAGATGACATTGAGACGACACACTAATAGTGCCCTATACTCCAACACATTATGGGCTAACCGGAGAAACCAGTACCAGTGATGCCTCCAACTCCGCAATCAGAGGGCCAAAACAACAGCAGCTTCCACTTCAGCACCACTAGTGTTTGTTCCACTCACCAAGAGCAACTACCAACCACTTCTATAGCACGTCTATCAAACCAGCTGTATTTCTTACACTGACAACCACCCCTCTACAACACTTGCAAACTCATGCACACAGATGAAGTAGACCCTAAGGCTACAACCCCAACGAACTTCATACTTTACACACACAACCTCCTTGGAAACAGCTCCAGGAACACCAGCAAGTTCAGCAAGGGGGGGGGGGGAACACTTGTTCCTGCAGCCATTACAGAGCAGCTACCCCAGCTGACCACACAAGTCCCCACAGGAGAAGGTCCCAAAATATTCAAATACCAGTTCATCACCAACGCCCAAGTATGTAAACAATTGATTCCCAAAGTCTTCTTCAAAATCAACCAACACGGACAGCACCCATCCAAACCAATCAATCAAGGCCGCAAGTTATCTCCCCATACTGGAACCATTGAGGAACCAAAGCCTGCATGTGATGACGCTCTGCCACCACCTACAAAATACGCCGTGTAACTGGACGAAGTGGGAGGAGAGGCAAATCCGTAAAGACATTAGCCCGATCAAATTTGGTATTTAGCTAAACGCCTCGATGGAACAATGCCCAAGCTGGAACAGCAGGGAGGTGATTTGAAAACAAGTTACAAGGAACAATCTCGCATAGTGTCAGTCCCGCCCACCTGGTAGATCAATGAAGATGATACAGAGACAGAGGCATTCAAGATGAAAACTTATAGTTTTCGAGAACGTTCGAGTGTCCTTAGAAACATTGATATTGTAACAATGGGGCAAAATTAAGAGGAGTTTAGTAATGGTGTATGTTGTTTGTAGTTCTCTTAAATTTTGATTTTGTCTCTTAATTTGATTCTGTCCAATGTTTTGGTTCTCATTAAAAAAAAAATACGGTTATAAAAAAAAAAATCTTTTAGCCAACCATTTGTATACTGAAAAAAAAGGAAAAAAAAAAAGGGAAACTGCTGTTACAATTTACTCTTGCTTTTGTTCAGTCACAGAAGTAAGTAATTTGTTTTAGTTTCATGAAAAAAACAACAAAATATGTTGTAAAACTGAAGTAGAGTCAATGTGCAAAGGTGCCTGGTAACATTAGCGTAAATGTGTTAAAATACCCACTTCAAATTTTGCTAGTTTAGTTGTGGATATTTCCACACTGCCTTTTTTTTTACTTGCAATATTCCATAATTCTGACGACAGAATTTATGTGAAGAATGTATTAAATTATGTTAATCATCGACATCAAAACTCAGTTTGACTCCCTGTCATAAAAGCAAGACTCTTCAGGGCCTTATGTTTAAATGTTATTAAGTTGCCATGGGGACTTACAATTGGCCCAAAACAATGTTGTGTTATGTCTACAAAATGTTCATATGGTGGAAGCTTTTATTAATTGACCAGCATTCTGTAACATGTTTAATTCTCTATTGTGCAGTCCACCAAGTCAGTTCTTTGTAGTGTACCTTGTTGTGTAATTCAGTTGTTAGATTACTAGTAAGTTTCTGACACTGAATCTGCTTGGTGGCTTTGTGCGCATAATAATTCTACATTATTATTACTGTATTATTATTAAGTTGTTATTATTGGTTGCTGTAGTTTAGCTATTGTTAGCAGGGTGAGAACCATTCCCACAGATTGACATTTCTTTTTTCAATTCAGATTACCAAAAAATTTACTTTCGGCCATGGACCAGAAACTAAGGAAACACAACACTTATGTAATAGCGTGTGCCTATGGAAATATCAAAGCATTTCGAAATCTGTGTTGCTGGGCTATCAAATTATACTGTTATATGAACCAAAGACAAAACAAAACAATATTTAGACCTTTTATATTATTCTTTAGTGTGTAGTGGCCATTGAAACCCTTAGATGGGAAGATGAATGTAAAGTCTCTATGAAGTAGTGCTGTAGGACAAAGGTATTCAGAGTTTAATAGTTCAAGTTCAATGCCTCCTTTACCAGGAATGCCCAACCATGAGGACAGATTATTGACCTGACCCTTGCTGTACCCCTAGTTACAGTCCCATAATATTAGGAAGTTAGTATGCTGCAGACTGGTGAGTTGCATTATAACAGTTACAGCTACCTCATTCTGTAAATATTATGTTGTTTTTTTTTTTTTTTTTTTTTTATGGACAGACCGGCAACCAAGTTAACTGTACTTTCAGGGTGATTATTCAGGGAATTTCAGGGAAATTATGATGTCTATAGTATAATACTTACCCAAATATTGGTTTTTTCATCTATTTAAAAAACAAAGCACTTTACTGTGTGATAGAAAATTGTACTCACTGCTATATTAATTTCCAATTATGTATTATTATTGTAGTAAGATAGCACAGGATGTCCCTATTTATAATAGTCAGTCGACCAGGAAGCTGACTAATTTTAGAGGAAGGGGGTAGTGTCGAGATCTCACATGTGCATACATGCATTTTATTAAATTTTAAAAGGGAAAATGTGAACAAGGTATAAGTAGAGAGAGAAACACAGTATACAAAAAACCCCATGAGTTCATACAGGGAATAGGGAATAGGGACAGAAGAGATTTTTTCCACACGATTTCATGTGCACACGATTTTCTGGCCCCATCACAGAGTTCTATGTTGGTTCACATGTTTTATGTGACACAATATTGTGGGGGGCAATGCAATATTGTGGGATCACATGAGGAGGGGGGGGGGGGGGGGGGGGGGGGGGGACTCCCAAAAGACTATAAAATGGAGCAGTACTTGAGTAGAGGATCGTCTGAGCTGGGCTCTCAAACCAAACACATGATGTATCTCTCTGTACATCATATCACACCGAAAACATTACAACCTATTACGACTTGTGTGTGTGTGGCTTCTACCAGTATATGTCGAAGAACTCGGACAAGATATATATATATATGTTATATTATATATATATTATATATAATATATATAATATTTATTATATATATATATAATATATATATGTGTGTGTGTGTGTGGTGTGTGTGGTGTGTGTGTATGTGTGGTGTGCGTGGGTGTGTGCGCGTGTGTGCGTGTGTGTGCGTGCTTGCGGTCTGTGCGTGAGTGCGTGTGTGTGTAAGGCTCTCTGTGCTTCTAGGGATCGCCGAAACAAACTTCGATAAACAATTATTAAAAAAAATATTAAACGAAGCATCAAAGGATGCATTTAATCTGAGACAAATCTGAATATACCTATTTTAATACGATTACTTGTCTCACCTTTAAGCTAATAGGCCCATCTATTTTTTTTTTTTAAACCTGAATCGTCCGAATTGTCAGGAGGTATTATTTCTTCTCGTTTCTTTTGTAAAGTTTAAGCTAGTTTAGTTCATAATTGTGGGTCGAGGTCATTCTACGCGCAGCCCAACTTGGGGCCCACCCAGTGTTGTCTTCACTGAATTTCCCTATAGTTCGTCGAGAAGCACTTTTTTTCTCTGTATCGATGTTGAGCACTCTCTGTAGGTCGGGGTTGCACAAAATTCATAATATGCATGAGCTTTATTTTACGTACCGAAAGAGATAAAGACGATATGACTGAGTGTCGAGGCATTGTACTTTGATCATGGTGGCAATTAAAGAGTGGCAACTGCCTGGTAATTTTATATTGCCCATGTCCTATTATTTTAAGTCCACTTAAAAAAAATTACGCAAGACCACCTCACCTCCACTAATACATCCCAATGTACATTTATTGTGATTGTAATGTATTTGTGGCGGTCACGTTGAGTTGGGTCGTCGGATGAACCTGCAAAGATGTTTGGAATACAGGCATGAGAATCTTCAGTTTAAAACTGAATTCAGTTTTTTTTTGGCCCGAATTTAAGCGTTTTGATTTAGTTTCAGCCCATTGAGGGGTATTTATGCTGGATTCACGCGTTTTTTCAGTTTTTTTCCACTTTCAGTTTTTTTTCTGAAAGTTCATTCTCATGCCTGGGAATAGTATCTTCGAAACGCAGCTGAAAATGTTTTCAGGATGTACGGAAAACATATGCAAGCTTTAACCATTGCGTGTTACCATCATAGAACGGTGCTAATTACAGCCTTGATGGCTCGGGAAATTGTGGGATTAAATGTTTGACGATGAAGTTGAGAAATTGTTTACCCCAACCGATGCCGAATCTAGAAATGAACGATATATTTACGAAAACTTATTCCTAGGCGTCGGAGATGAAAACTCCCTTCCTAATCGTCTTATCAATGATACGCGATCGGGACAGATTATTTTTCTGTCCAATGAGCAACACGGTATACTACAGGAAAACGCGATGGAAGAAGTCCTGGAGCTTCACCGATCTGTGATGAACATCACCGTCTACGATGACAAAGGGTTCCCAAATAGGTTTGAGGACATCTGTCTAAAATGGCATGGACAATGTCTTGAGAATGGAGTTTTAGATTTTTATGACTACAACGCTGATAACGTAAATACCAGAAATGCGACATACCCTTACGCCGAAAAACCATCAAAAAAGATAATAAATCTCGGAGCAGATTTGGGTGGTGTACGCCTAGAAGAAGACCTGAAAACAATAGCACATGCCGATGCTCTTCGAGTTACGTATCTGTTGCGTGCTGCTCAAGTAAGCGAAGACAAATTGAGTGCTGAATGGGAAAGATCTTTTCAAAAAACTGTTGGCAACTTTCCAAGCCAATTCACTAGTATTGTGAGTGCTACTTCAGAGCTCTTAGATGTACAAATTGATAAAACTATATATGAATCGATGGTGAAATACTTCCCTATCACCTGTGCGATTTTACTTGTCTTCACAGTCATTGCTTGCATGATGGCCAACTGGATTCTCAGTAAACCTTGGCTTGGAATCGCAGGAATGGTTACTGCTGGGCTTGCTATAGGCGCCTCTTTTGGAATACTTTGCTACGCTAAATACCCTATTTGCATTATGGCGGGTGCTGCACCATTTTTGATTTTAGGTAAGATAGCTAATTGGAAATATCTGATTGCAGTATGTCTTAAATGTCGTAAAATTAACATGTGACTCAACATGTTATTTGTCCCTAGAAATTTGGCTAAATTACACTGTTAGAAATCACTGTAAATTTACACGTAAAATACCGTTTCACAGACCTTTATTTTGAATGTGAGTATATTTTCACCAGACTTTTACTTTGAAGTAAGCACGATGAAGCGAAATAGATGAAAAAAACATTCGAACATATTCAATAAATCAGGAGGTCACGCCAAAATGTGTTATTGTCTTGTTACACGCGAGGCAAAAAACATTACTGTTGACTCCATCGATGGTCGAAAACACTCCTGAAAATGTCCTGATATAAGGTCCAAAAATACCTGAATTCATTATAAAATAATGTATTATTGTTGCGGAATTTCAACTATATAAGTTGGTCTAATATGGCGTGGTGTTTGGGGGTTAAAACAACGAATTAAAAGCGACGAATTTTAAGTTTTGAAAAAGCATGGTCTCTGATGTTATAGAAATCCCAACAAATTTTAAAGCGGCCCAAAACATCTGTTTTAAGAAAGCGAAGCCATCGGAAAATGTATAACCTTGTATTTACTGGCATCACGGAATTGAATTCTCATTATGCTATAACATGGGCCTGATTTTCATCGATTTGAACTGCAGACGTGTGCAGGGAATGTGGACAATAGCAAGGTCGTTTGCCTATTGTAAAATGTAAAATGACCCTGTCCAACAATTTTCGATGTGAACAATAGTGACCTGCCGACTAACTGACATGATTTGACACTATTGATAAATTTACGGTTACCTACAGATAGTGTCCAGGGTACTTTCTGGCTGAAAAAATCGGCAAGCATTCACTAATAGTGCATGTAATTTACTAATATTCCTAACATATTGTAGATTCAAAACTTCTTTGAAAATGTTCACTCGCACCTAGTTTTAAATCGTGTTTTAAATATCTATCATCTTAGATTAATATCACTTCGCAAACCATTTCTAGTATTAACAAGAGTGTAGAAGATCGCATGAGTGAAACACTTTCCGAAGCTGCCATGTCCATCACGATTACCTCTTTAACCGATGTTCTTGCATTCGTTATTGGAACAAGTACAAACTTTTTAGCGATTAAGTACTTCTGTACATATTGTGCAGTATCTGTTATTTTCTGTTATTTATACCAGTCGACGTTCTTTCTTCCATGTCTCGCCATATCAGGAAATTGGGAGAAACAAAAAAGACACGGTTGTTGTTTTTGCTATCATTCAGGTGAACACAAAGACAATAATTGTTGTACCCGTGTCTTTTGTATTCGTTGTTGGTGCCGAAGTAATGAAATTTCACCAGAAGACCAACCTAATCGTAAAGAAGAGTCGCATATGGTAGCATCATGCTTACAGCAATGGTACGGCCCTTTCATCAACCAAAAAAGTGTTGTTGTTATCGTGATAGCACTGTATTTAATATATCTTGGTATGTCAATATGGGGGTGTACGTTAATCGAAAGAGGTATGGAGGAGGACAGCCTGTTGGACGATGGTAGTGATGCTAAAGGTTCGTTGAAATTCAGTCCTATTATTTCGGTCAATTTGGACCACAAATAGCCGTTATGGTTACGAAAGAAATTCATTACTGGGACAAAGGTATACAGGACAGCCTCGAACGCACGTTGTCTGAAATGGAGCAAAGTCCGAATATTTTAGGAAGAGAACACTCTGAAGTGTGGTTGCGGGATTATTTATTTTTCCTTCAAGCAAAGCGCCTCTTCACCTCGGCTGAAAGAGACTTTATTGATGTTTTTGAAGCCGTTTCCTGAACAAAATCAGTTCAAGAAGTACACTTTGGAACATCATTTTTAGTCCCAATAATAAAACAATAACCGGCTTTCTCGTTATCTACTTACACATCAACGATTTAAGACGTCAGGAACGTCCAAATTAATCGTTACCACCCTCTACTCCGAAGTGTGCCATCCATCCATGTTCGCCCGGGTCGCTGACTGCCTACAGTACTATCTTCTCTTGAGCGATCAGTAACACTTAGTTTGTGATAACATGTGCAAACTATTTCATTACACACTTCTCGTCATGTTTGATTGTTTTTTTATCTGTTTCATTCCATACATTCTGTTCCGTTGTAGTGACCATTTGCAACATGTCCATCTTAACAGGGGTACTGGGGTTCATGTTTTTGGAATTAAGCCTTAGTCCAGTTTCCATGATTCACCCATTTCCTATGTTATTGGCTTCAGTGTAGATTTCTCTGCTCAACGTTTGCTATGCATTTGGGTTCAAGGTAGAGTCGGATAAAATGTTTACGAAACCAACACAGCAGGACGCAAATTCTTCTACGATATCATTGTGTTGCCTAGAGTGCGATTCATTACCATCCAAACCCACTAACGAGGACCGATTCTGTATATTCTCTCTACAAGTCTTGGATTGCCATTCTACAAGTGCTTTTTCTACTGTACTAGCTATTTTTCCATTATATTTCCAATCCCGATTCTTACTCTTCACCGTGTTTTCAAAACCATGTTTTTGGTATGCTCATGGACAATGCATGGATTGATTTTCCTACCCATTCTGAGAATTACTGTCGGTGATGGGGAACGATACCTTGGTAAATTATTAGAATTACTTGGGCTACGGTATGGGAACACTGTTTGCATGGATATATCATATTCACGACTCCTGCACTCCCATTCCCGATCCTACTGTTTTTCCCAACCTCTTCTGCCCTAAAGCATAGAAGCAGCGTCATCTGGTCATCGCCTTGATTTTGAAATAGTGTGCATGTCCATATATTGACCCACGTCTCGTATTGCCAGATTTCACAATTCCTCCAACAAAAGTGGTACAAACTCCGACACTCTCCACAATGAAATAAGAACCGACTAACATGATGTCCCCAAAATGGATACTCCTCCATCACGGTAATATCCGCACAGAACTAGTCTGGTGTTAAGACTTCCATTGGTTAATGAACTTTCATTCTGTTAGGCATACTTATGACTTTCTCAGTCTCAAGGCTTACGGTGCATTCAAATTAACCCACAGGCCATGAAAATATCGCAAAAATACCCGTCTGTAAGGCTTCTCGTCATTTCTTTGTTGACGTGGTACATATTTCGTAGGTTTCATATAGAACATAGATGATATTCATCCGTTTTTTTCTATTTTTTTAACATACACGTAGCCTCAAATAGTTTCATTTTTTCGATGTTTTTCTGATGATTTTAACTTTGTAAAACTCGTTTTTGACATCGGGTTGGAATCGGGTCAAAGGTTCGAACACAGGTTGGTGACAATACTCGAACATCGATTATAGAGAGCGTGCACTGAGGCGGGCTATTGGCATGTACTCTATACATTATCGGTGGAACCGAATAATCTAACTCTCAATCCTCCTAGACTTGGTTTACACCAATTACCAAATTTGACTAGAAAGTTCTAAAATCTAATTAACCATCAAACAATATCGTCCCATTCTCAAAGCATGGGCGAGTTACTCGCTATAAGGGTTGTTTCTGCGTTATATTTGTCTTCGTAACGGGCAAAAAAACGGCTTGCCGTTTGCAGTTTGAATTGCTGTACCTATTTGGAATTGTTATTATCTTTCTTGTTTTTCCAGATTGCTGCAATCGGCTGGAACTTACTGCAATTTAATTTCGGGTGAAAATCGGAGAAAATCACAGGGCAGGTTTTATAGGTAATTAGTGCTTTTTTTCATACGGTGTTTTGTCAAAAAAATATATCAGGACTTACATAATTTACCTTTTCAATGATTGTTAACAACAATAATAATAACAATGATAATAAACGTTGATTTTTTTTATAACGGCGCGCGTTCCACCTGGAGGGTGCTGAAGGGGCGATTGTCAATTATTATTACACTGCCTCAGGAAATCGTAAACAATAGCTTCGCTCTCTATGGGCAGGCTTGGCGCACAATTATTTCACCATACCCATCCATTGTCGCTTGAATCAACTCTCAAACGAGTCGACTGAAGTGAAATAATATTTTTGAAATTAAATTTGCAAGCATGTTTTCATTGTAAATTCTCTACTTTTACACGTATTAGACTGGCAATAATGGCCAAAAAGTCAATTGCAATTTATGGTTGTAGATTCAAACCCAATAGTGTCACCAGAGAAAGTTTGGACAGCGTCGATTAGTTGGGAAGGCGGCCACACACCACCAGAAAAAAAAGGTGGCCCGATTCACCTGTTTCCGAACAAACTAAGAAGATAATTTGGTCTTCATGTTGAATCATCTTACATAGCAGTATGCAAAGACTAGTGGTGTTCATTCGTATCCAAAACACGGGCGCACAAAAGTCAACATTCAACTCACATGATTAAAACCACTGGAAGCACATAGTCCGAATGTTTGAGAGTTAATGTAGCTATAAATGCGCATACGTATAACGTGAATGTTTTCATAAGCATAGAATGATTTCTTTCTCTGCTATCGACTGCCTCTGGCAATGATTGTTTTCCATCCACTTTTGCACACGCCCCTCATTTACTGCACATTATTCAAAGTTACTAATGGTTGACACGGTGCGAATCGGATTTTGCGTCAAACCTCGGGAAATGTGGGCAACATTGTAAATTAAGGAAGTATATAAAGTGAGGAGGTAAATTTTAAATCAAGTCAATTGTGTTAAAATAATTACCAATACACCGGTCTCTTAATAGGATTACAAAAGATTAGTTGGTCTATAGGGGTTCACCAAAAGTTGACCTCCAAAACTGTATACAGACCTGTATTGAAGAGATAAATACGTCTTCTGTTTCAAGTGGAAACAGAGCAATAATTCTAATCAGGTTAAAAAAATCTGAGCAATGGATAATTTTTTCCCCAGGATGACATTGAGATGGCGATTCCCAGATACTTGTACATTTGAGATGTGCTTATCGTCCTGAAATTACGTGGTTCGTCACGGTATGTCCTCCCGTGATTGCGAGCAACTCGGACAAGGATTCGCAAATTATTCAGTTCACAAAAAGTTCATGTGCTTTTTCAAAAATGTATTTTCGTGTACCTTCATATTTCCTAAAACAAAATACGTGAACTTATGTTGGCAATGTTTGGAAATCTAACGTTATTTAAACATTGCAATCTACAAAGATCAACACGAACAATGAGGTTAAACATTAGAATGTTAGATGTTCTATGACGTATGATAAAATTATGCATGAACTGTGAAAGTTAGTGCTCTGGGTATGAGTGCCAGGAGTATATAATTGTGGAATGTGATGTATAATGCCTATGAATGCCGCATGTAGTGCATACATAACACTAAGCGCCACAACGTTTCATAGTTCATGTATTGCATACACGGTGAGACAACGTGCATTGACATGGAGTAATATAAAATTATAAAACATTGTAAATTTACAGTATTTTACTGGCAGCAATTTTGCAACCAAAATTACGGGAAATTTTATAGTATTCTTTAAATGACTCTACCGCTTAACAAAGCAGGGGAAACAAGGATTAAGCCTTTGAATGACGGACGTGACTTTCTGGCCCCCTACATTGGAAATAAGATTTGTGAGTCAAAATATTCATTTTTGAATCCTTATGTTAACTGTCTACTCATAAGTTTGGCACCATTTTAAACACGCAAAACAAAATATTGACCCTTTTTTATTGATTTTGCTGTTTTAGCCTATTATGACTTCGGAAACTTAGGCTGTAGAGATTACAAAACATACCTTTCTGAATCCTTATGGTTCAGATACAAAAATGTAGTATACAACCGATATGCATCAATAAAAAAAATTGACCCCTGTTCAAGTCTTTCCTTGCCCTATTAAGGCACCAGTGAAGCCTAAGAATGCGTTTCAGGGTCCCTGTCAGGCCTGTCAAACCTTTTGTACTTGAGGATGGGTTACGATGTGGCGAGCTCCCGGGTTAAATCGCTTTCGGATGATGAAGATGTATATAGTACAAGCATGAGTGCAGTGAACCCCAGCACCAATCATATTGGGGAAGTGTGAAAGCAGAGATAATCCGGGAAGCGAATAGTAACAGCAGACATAGGGTTAATGGAAGACGGAGGTGATTGTAAAGTGTGTAAAAGGTAAAAAATGTAAATATGTCTAACAAAAACTGTATTCACTACATTTCCTTACAGGTAAAGAGGTTGACGAATAAAGGGAAAAAACGGGTTGTTTTGATGATAACAAAATCATAAAAAAAATATTGTTTATTACAGAAAACATATTAGTAAGGCAAGAAAAAAAACAAGTGTTTCAGAAGACAGCCACGCATTATGTTTAAAATTGTCTTGATAGCGCATATTTTTTGAGGGTTTTTGCTTACTTGAATTTTTTTGAAAAATTTTCACTGAAAATGAAAGGGGCCGCAACGTAAATTAAAAGTGGGTCAAAAATGAAATATTTTTTTTTAAATCACGCTTTTGCATTAGAATTTCTCTAAAAAAAAGCGCAGTTGCATTTGATTTTTCACATTCTTCTGAGGCAACAAACTCTATTTTACCTAAAGATCCGAAAACATCTGCTTGAGGAATGAAGAACATGAAATTATCAGTGCGTGTATAACAAATCAGAGCAGAGAGTCATCGATGTTATGTAAGCGTGGAGCCTGAACATTTAAAATACAAAGTTTGTGCAGCTGATGATGGTATAGAAAAATATTCAAAAATATGGACTATTGAAAATAGAAGTATACATTTAGTAAATTGTATGCACCAACAAAAACGTATGTGTGTACGCGTTAATTTAAGTATTGGTTGCAGATTAAAAAGCTATGCGAACTGTGACTGATCATTGCGAAGAGATTCAACAGTATTCAAAAATAATGAAAAGGAAAGTTTTAAAGGTAATATGAATATGTAAATATTTACAGAATATATTTAATAAGTTTAATCTCGTTGATATTTGGAGAAAAAGATGGCCTGAGAAGAGAGAATTTACCTTGGGTCAGATATCACTTGGCTAGCCATTAGGGATTAGGTTATTTGCTAAGGATCTACAAGACTATGTGAGAATACTGATATAGTTAGACCTGCTGTAAAATCAGATTTCATAATGAAATTTAGTAAAATTGACAATGGGAAAAATAGGCCCCAGTTATTGGAAATTTAAAGCCTGCTAATTTCAGATGAAAATACATTCAAGAAAATAAAGCATGTAAGCAATGAGATAAAAAGAATTGTGCCCGAAAGGCCTATATTAACCGTGGAATTAGGTAAAAGTGAATCAGGAATAGTGAAAGGAGGTTAAAAGTGGAGGAATAAATGGTAATGGTGTTAAAACCCAAAAAAATGAATATACCAAAGTAAAAGCGAAACTTGAAAAAAGGTTTAAACAGGCAACGAGAGGAGAACACGTTAGATAAAATGGTTTGAGGCAACATATTTCAGCCTGAAAACAAAGGAAGGTTAAGAATTCAATATATTAGTAAAATATCCTTGGTCTATTGGCTGACTTATAGGCTATCATTTGCAAGGTATGTTATAGGAAACTGTAACTTCTTACAGACATGAAAAATTGATTTTGATGTGTTATATAGCCTCCATTTGTAAACACAAAGGATGGTTAAGAATTCAATAAACGAAATCAAACGACTGGAAAAACAAAATCAGGTAAAAACATACAAAATACATGATTCTCAATGAAACGGTAAAAAATACTATCATCTTTACAATCAAAGGGTGTGATGAAACGGAAATGAGTTATAGAAGTCAAATAATATCAACGACTCGACTAATGTAGAAGTAGGCTATAAAGCCTAAGACTATTTTCTACTCACTCGCCAACTCTGAGGTTTTTATTGCAATCTACAACCTTAGGATAAAATGAAGAATACAGAATTTAAGATTAGTGTCGGGCTCATTTCTTGTTTCTGAAGGGTATTTCTGATCTTGGGGTTCACTGGATACCGTAACAGGTAAACGGTGAATTTTAAAAACAAAGGTGAAATTCATTCTAAGCGAGGAAAATTGTCACTCATTGAGAGTGGATTAATTTGAAAAGTTTTCTTTGTATGATTCCTACTAATATTGATTTTTTTAGTTAACAACTTAAATACCAAGCGTTCGGTGCGTATGCCGTCTATATTCACGCGGCGCGCGGTATCAACATACATATATCAACATATATAACTATATATATCTATATATATATTATAGGAGAGAGAGAGAGGAGAGAGAGAGAGAGAGAGAGAAGATACTAAAACCTGAGAGCAACTCTTACCTTCATGCTTCTGTTTTATAAGAACATGAAAGAAACTTCAAAATGGAATGCATTATAAAAAACATGTAGGATGCGGTATTTCTCCACGTCATGCAGTTTGGGATTGCAAGTGTTATGATTAGTTTCAAAATTAAAAAGATATCAGTGCTATTTATGTGCCAAATTTAATTAAATGCTGTAGTTTGCTATAAATTGCATACAGACATGTTGGAATAAAACATTAACACTTTTAACAACTTCTTTTTCCTTATATTTTGCAATGGCTGACAGGGTATTAGGTAAAAAGGTGTCACGTTAGTTTCAAAAGACATCAATTTTCTGGTTTGTGTCTTGAAATACCATAACACTTTGCATTATACTTTGATCAACCATACACGGAAAAAGAAGTGAGTGTTCAAACATGTTAATGTTGTAATCCAAAATATCATAAGAAAATTTACAGCAATTACAGTATTACTTAACAAAAATTTGGTACATAAATAAATAATGCTGTTCAGGGTCTTTTTTCTTTGAAAGCACGGAACACTTCAAAGCCAATACTGCAAGATTGTGAAGAATAAGAATCATACAAAATATGTTATTGGAAGAATGTTGCCTATTGTGTAAAAATTGTGCTGGCACAATCGAGAGTTGCAATTAGCATTATTTTTAATTTCAGACTCCAACACACTTAAACCTGGTCTTTCTTGCCCAGTATTGTGACCTTGCAAATATATATAAATTTATATCATGATGCTACAGTGATTTGAGCCATGTGATAGTTTTTACTATCACATGGCTTGAAAATTAAACCAAGGTGATATCATTTTTGCTAATTAAAAACAAATATTGACCGCCTTTACATTCGTGCAATAGGAAAAATATATCATTCGGTCAAATTTTTCTGTTATATTTTTATATATTATATATTATATATATATATATTACGTTAGCTGATTCAGAGTCAAGCTGATGGCTAGCAATTAGGGTATCAACCGCAACACAAGGGCTGAATAGCTCAGTTGGTAGAGCACTGGTTCGCAATCCAGAGGTCGCGGTTCGAACCCGCTTAAGCCCCATGATTCTTTAATCTCGTTTAGTTTGGTAATGTTCTCAAATAGCGTGCATCAAATATGATCAGTAAATGTACAGAAGTCGTTTTCCCATTTTCGGTTCCTTAGTATATAACTTCTCGTGTTTAGTTTTAGATTATCTATTGTTTCAGCGTGCATTATTTTCACGAATGCACTGGGCTCTGTCAGATAATGAACGTGTCATCCAGATAATGCACGCGGGTCACCACACGTCATAAAACTCCTGTTAGCTACTAGAAATACACGTCAATTCATTTGATATCGAATTACTGCTCAATATCAAGTAACCTACCTGCATCGTAATATACCCCTCTACGAACTTAGTATATACAATCTATGTTGTCAGTATAACTTATTATTGTTTTACATTATTGTGTTGAAAAAAAATATTGGTTCTCGTTTTTTAAGTATTAGTGAATTCACATTCGCAGACCATTCCAAATAATGTGATTTGGTACTGTTTCTTTCCGAAAACGCGTATATTTAATTAACGAGAACAAACTTTTGGTACTGCTCAAAGGACGATGGTTTGACATTTTAAATTATTGATCTGAAATAAAAATTCCTTATGTTTATTAATTTGTCCAAAGTAAGGAAAGCCTTTCAGCAAGTTTAGCTGCTTATACTGATACGTCCCTACCTCTGTACGTGACGTCAGCGCGAGGATTTGATGGGCGCACACCAGAAAAACCGCACGCGATGGCTTAAGGGGTTTGACGTGTTTAGCGATATACTCGCGAACATTTTAGAATTACAATATGGTATGTTAAAATGGGTGTTGAGTAAGAATATGAAATAAAAATGGGGGTCACCGACTTTGTTTTTGAGCTATAGCCAAAACAAAAAAAGGTAGTTGTCACTTTTAACCACGGAAGTCTATGGGAAAAAGTCAAAATTTGACGTTAGATCGCCCAAACAACACAATCAAAGATTTCTTCATAAAATTCTTGTAATTCTAAATATGTTGAGGTCCCGATGTCGTTCCGAGTCGTTATTCAAAAAATTTTGAAAATAAAAAATGAGGGTCACCGACTTACTTTTTCCATTACACGCCGAAAACCACTGAAATTGGACACTTTTTTTCAAATTGGGCGTCTTTGTTGGGGCGGCAAGAAAAATCCGCGCCAAATTGGCATGCAGCAAAGCAAGGAACGCAGGCTAGAGATGCGCCGATTTTAATAACCGCAAACAAACGCACAGTGATCCGCAGGATTGCGGCATAATCTTCGCAGCTCAAAAATAATGAGTCTTCCATTTGTCCATGACTGGGCTCTAAAACCAGAATGCTGAAGGTGACAAGCAGCTTGCGCGTAAACAAAAATCACAGTCCAAACCCCTTAAAGCGAAGGCCCGTTTTAGGTTTTAACTCGCGCACAAGATGGCTACATTGACGCGTGCGGACAAGCTGCGTCAATTTATGACATCACTGCACGGAGACAGAGAAATGGAATAGGCCTAAATAAAAAAAATAAAAAAAATAAAAAAAATAAAAAAAATAAAAAAAATCAAAAATTCACAAATATAAAAAATCGGTTTCAATGCTCAGAAGAAACCAGTCTGTTTGTACATTACATGTCGCGTTGTCTTAACATCTAAAACAGTGGGCATTGGAATTGGTAGAAGAAAAATTCATATGCATTTATATGCCAATCGTCACTGAGGGTGGTTTGGAAAAAAGTAGGGCAGTGCGAAAAGTATATCTTTCTTTCAATTTCATTGACCCGTTTCATCACTAATGGGTTTGTTTTGAAACTTTGCAGGGAGGTGCGAGACAGGATTAGCCATCTAATGCGTCTTAGAGGAGTCTGTGTTTTCTCTCGGCACGCCAGATATTTTCAAAAAAACTAATAAAAATATTTTTTTTATATTTTTGGTCTTTTTGGCACTATTTATAGAGAATAAATTGGACTGTTGGAGTATAGAAGTGCTTTTTAATTTATTTAAAAACTACCTCAATATGTAGATAAATTACGTTATTATAATGTAATTAATTGATTTGATTGATTACTAGTGTATTCTCAAACGGTAGACGGAAAGAGACCACCGCCTCAGTGATTCGACAGGAGAAATCACCACTTGACGTATGGCTCTCGTGCTGCCTGCCCTGACCATACGGTCGCGTGCGATTATCCTGTCGAATGCACTAGGGCTAGGTTCCTTATCCTTATCAATATAATATATATAATATAAAACGCTGCCAACACATGGCGCTCATATTTCTCTGCTGACGCATCAAGGCCCAAAGGGCCGTAGTCTTTCCATCAAGGGATCTTCTCCGCAAAACCCGCTAAAAGTGAAGTTATGCAACGAATGCACCAAATGTATCTGCTATACATTGGTAAACCAAACGTCGTCTAGTGAACGGTTACTGAACCACCACGTTCGATCAACTTCATTCAACCCGGCCTCCCTGTGGCCAAGAACTTCGGGGGAAAAACCCCACTCTAAGGAGGAATGTTGTTACCTGTAATCACACAGTGAAGATGTGAGACGACACCAACCCAATCTAACTGAACAACGCATTAATATATAAATTCTGGGACTCTTCACCCGGATGGACTGATATGAATGCTACTTTCAATGCTTCCCGGCTGTAACTGTTTTTCGCGCGTCTCTCATTTGCGCACATCCGCACGCACTGTTGTGCGCCTCGCTTCATACGCCCATAGTTCACGCTTCTCTAATGCGCATTCAGTACTTCCATTCTCTTTTGTAAACAACACTATTTATCTACTTAACCGGATGAAGGGCGATGCCCCGAACTGTTGTTCTTCTAATAACATTATTATTTCGGCATTGGACATTTTACCACTGACTATATGGACTCATTTTTCTATATATATATATATAAGGATATATATATAATATATATATATAGATTAAAAAGTTCAAGACATAAGATAAGAATCAAGCGAGGTGGCTTGGGTAAATAAGTACCTAAAATGATACACAAATTTTCGGTCATAGAACTTTGTCAAGTGGGAAGGCATAAGACCTCGCATATGTAAACAAAGGAAGCGGTCGCGTTCTGAACTGCGTGGCAGCGCGCAAAGACCGTGGGGAACTAAGCGCGCGCGAAATTAACAGGGCAACGCGCGGTTGCGAGGGAAAGTAACCTTCACGACTAAAACTACATAGGACCAAAAGAAAAGGAAAAACGGGAGAAAAAAAGAGAGAAAAAAGGGAAGGAAAGAAAAGAAAAGGGAGAAAAGAGGGAGAAGGAAGAGAGAGGAAAACGGGGGTATGTAATATGAAAATGAATTATGGCTGGCGGCTTTAAAAGTTCTATTTTGGCATGAAGGCCGTGATATTTACGTTAAGCCGGGGTTTGCAATGTCTAGCTGCGAAGATGATGCGTTGTTATTGTAATCCTCCTATCCGCGTGTTTTGACCTGGGTTAGGGCTGTTACTGTGACGTTCCAAGGTGTGGTTGCTTTGCCTGTTGAAGTTGCTGAGGACAGAGTTGATGAAATCGCTTGCGTATTTGGATGTCACGGTCGATGTTCGGTGATGATGAAACGCGTCCGCCAGCCGGCGTTCCGATATGAGAGGTTGGTGGGTATTATGCTTCAACACCTTGACAAATGTCTATGACCGAAAATTTGTGTATCATTTGGACTGGTAATATTTACCCACGCCACACTCAGGTTGATTCATTATGTCTTGAACTTTTTAATATCATTTACACAAGCTGACGCCGCAAAGCAAGAATTTTATTATATAATATATAGATATATTATATATATATATATATATAGATTATAATATATATTATATTATTATATATATTATAACATGGTAGACAGAGAGAATGAAAGTCACACGGATTTTTTCTTGCACAACTGCAGTTTCAATTTCTAATATCATCAGGTGCAAGGAGTAGTCTGTAAATTCGAAAGTCGGGTCACACATATTCCCTACCCTGAAAAAAGTCTGAGTGTATGTAAGATAATTAATTGGGTGAACCTGTCATGATTCGTATCATGACGCACTTGAAGGTATAATGTGGCAACAATGGATTATGGGATAGTGGATGTGATTACTCAATTCTTCACATACCCCCATTTAAAGAGGCCACAAAGTAGTGATAGTGATGAGAGAGATATTTTTAATCATTTTACCATATCCAATAAACTAGATGAGGTTAGTAGGATGCATGATCGATCGTGATGTTATTACCACATTATTAATTTTTTTTCTTTTTTTTTTCTTCTTTTTTTTTTGTTATTCTTTTTTTTTCATCCCCCATTGACACAATGTTCCAACAATGTTATTATGAGGATAGTGGATTTGATTCCTTGATCTTCCATATTCTTCAGTCCACAATGCACGTCGAACCCATCTCGCCCCCCCCCCCCCCCCCCCCCAAAAGGTAACATTAGGGTCCGATAAAACAACAACGTATAGCCTTCCTTTAGTAACCACTGCACATTAAATGTTCTCGGTTATCAAAATCTTCATCAGACGCAACTGCTACTGACCGTGAAGCAAATTTTACTTTTTTCAATCCACTTACAAAAAGGCTAGTAATTTGAGGTAAAGAGCCATGTATACTGAGGAGCTTTATGTAGTGTCATCCACAAATAAAGTTGACTTGTGAAGTGACAACATGTCATTGGGCGGGACCTTAGCACGCACACTGTAGTTTTTGACCACCACCAATGTCGGAGCAGGTCTCCCTCACTCACCGTCAAAGAGCAGCTATGATTTTTTCTTGTCTTTGGACTTAGAAGGTCTTCCCTCTAACCTGGAAAAAATAATGAAAATTTTATATATTTTAAAAGAATGGCAATAGCGGATCAAAACCCGGAAAAACCACGGTATCAATGAGGTCAGATGGTCAGCTCCTAACCACAAGGACTAGCGAGGACTGCCGTGTCCAGATTTGCAATTCTAATTCCTTGATAACATTTACGGAATAAATGTACTTCTATGTGGTCAGCATCAATCTAACGATAAGCTACCGCTCTGGAAATGGTTGCAACAAGCCTATGCTCCAGGAGCATGAGTGGTGGTCAAAATCCACACTTGCCACCTAGCATAGCCTCCAGTATTACCTGAGGAGATGTCATAGTAAATTTATACTTCCCCTATTTGTGAACAAGTTACAGTAGTTTAAGTTTAAGTCTGGTAACTGCCAATGTCGGTACTACAAACAGCTATCCTTGAGCCCTTGTAAACACGTGTCCTCAGCATCCCTGTCACCAGTTCTTAATTACGCTAATTTCTGAAGTATCGTTCACCTGGAGATGCATCCGGATTGGGAGAAAAATTCTGTTGTATTCAATCAGTTGATGAAAGATCTGGAACATAGAAAAGAAATTGTCGAAGAATTGTATGGGTAAATGAAAAGCAGAATAATGTCTATCTAACAAATAAGGATTTGAAATATAATTATTTTGTTTAATTTATTGGAATTCGGTGTTCGAACGGAGTACCGTTTTACCAAAATTTTAGAAAAACTACCGGATATTTATGACACACTCGGTTTACCTAATGATGCAAAACTGACGGAGAGGATGTCTGGAAGTACGTTGCGGGCGATTCAGCTGAAGCCACCTAACCTTCAGAGCAACAAGATAAAGGATAAAGATTTGACTCAGTATAGTCAGAATAATGTTAAATGTACATGGTATTTAATCAGTATAAAACTGATGCGGTAGTTTATCAGTGACCCATATGCAAGTGATTGCATAAAAAAATGGAAAAATGCCCTCAACGGACATTAAAGACATCTTTTAGTGATCACCCAAGAGCTCATAATAAAAAAGTTGCAGGAATAACTTAAAGGAAGGATATGTTTGTAGAATTCTATAAGGTACTTTTTCAAAACTGAGGATGACGGAAAAGGAAAACGGCAGTGTCCAAGATGAATTTCTCTCAGTACGTGTTGTATTGTGTCCGTACGGACAGGGCGGCGCCAGAGTAAAATCATGAGGAGGGGGGGAAAACATCATGGGGGGGGGGGCGACGAAACTGACGACGACGCAACGGAAACAGTAAAAAAGGAACTCAGTTGGTAAAAACCCTTAATTTTGCCGCCAAAAAAACCCTGTTTTCCTAAATTTGTAAAAGCTCGGGGGGGGGGGGGGGGGCGGCTTGCCCCCCCGCAACCCCCTGGCGCCGCCCCTGCGTCGTACGGACAGATAATGGAGTAAATATCCGCAGTTGTCCTATTTGTTGCTTCCTAGGCTTATCATTTGCAGGGTTGGTTAGTAGGCACCTGATAATTGTTCAGACATGAACAAATCTTATTTTTGATGTGTTATATTTGCCTCCATTTGTGATTAAAAATATTATTTTATTCGCATTTTACTTGAGAAAAAGGATTTCTTAACGAGAAAAGTAATCTTGTTTCCTATGCAAAGGGGAAAATGTAATTCCCCTAGTGTTTTTTGTGCAAACTGCATGCATGGTGTTGTTACAACAAATAGCGATGAACGAAATTACCCAATGATAAATTTAGGAAAATGCAAAACCGTGCAAAATTGAGGGGAATTCCAATGGCGTTATTATGTACAGGTTATGAAGTGTAGATGATATAATATGGAAATCGATTGGTCAGTGCAATGTTATGTTTTTGCATTGATGCTTGTGGTAGCATTTAAGGAAGTGTGATCATCCTTATATAAGAAGAGATTGGAGATAACAACTTCGCCAGCGTAGTAACCAGGAGCTATACAGTTATAGCTAGTCTTGATATGCAATAATGGTAGATTGTAGTTGGCATCACATAGGGCCCAGGATTTTTTTATGTGAATGCCAACTCGCAGCCACGCGAGACAGAGAAACTGTCTGCTGTCGTATTTATGCCAAAAAAGAGTTGTAAGTTTTGGACATCGATAGGGATTCAGTTTGTGGTCTAAAATGAGGCATTAGCGGCAGACTGTGATGGTAGAATAACCTGGATTGTATTGCCAGAATATTAGTGTCGTTCCGAGGGAATAGTGGACTTGTCGTTTTGAACTGCTGGACAAAAAGTATCTTCAGGCTGAGAAGATTCCATGAATATTTTTTTGTGGATTTAATATTTTGTACACTGTTAAAAAATGTTCTTAAAAACGTCGTATTAACTGTCACCGGAACTGTGTTATTTTACTGAACATTTTTTAACAGTGTAGGCTGTCATTTTGGGAGTCTTCGCTATGAGGCCATATCATCTTGGAACTGCAACGCTACTTTTGGTTGGGGCTTAAATGAAAGTAAGATAAAATATTAACATTGTGTTGTATCCTCTTGAATTGTCATTTGTGTCTTGGAAAATACAAAATTCTTGAACCAATCGGGGATTAAATCATAATTAAAACATTGTAAAATTTATTCGATCGTTTGTGAATAGCTCATTTTTCTTTGTGTTAAAGGGTATTCGAAGTTTGACGTCAACGAGCAACTCATAACAGATGCTATTTTGATTTTTAAGATTAGCAAAATTATGATTAATGCCATCAAAAGAGTCTATTCACGTATACGTTACAAAGTAGTTGTTCATGCAAACGGCCAAAACTCATACTTCCATGTTTGGGGTGAGAGCGTTTATAGTTTAAAAACTCTCACTTTGCACCTAAGGGCTTGTTCTGCCGTCTTGCTGCTGTTGCATAACTGCCAACAGACCTTAATGTAAAGGTGCTTGTTTCCGATTTTTCTATGGTTTCTCTAATGATATGCAGAGCCTGGCACTTGATGTTACAAAACCCGATACAATACTGTTGCTTAATATTGATGGTTAAACTAATGAAATTTTTTTTTGTTAATATCTTGGAATGAAATGAAATGGATTTAAGGGCTGAAATTTCAGGAACATATGAGAAAAATCCAGCCTTTCATCTGATATCAAACATACTTCTAGTATAAATCTGGGGTTCCAAAGACGGTCGGAAACAGCAACAATCCAATAATAAACGAATGCTCCGCTCTGAAATGGTTGCCTGCCACAACCTATGCTCCAGGAGCAGAGTGGTGGTCAAATCTCACACCTTGCACCTTAGCATAGTCCTCCGTATTACTTGAGGGATATGTCATATAAATGTTTACTTCCCATATTGTTGAACATGTACAGTCGTTTAAGTTTATAGTCGGTAACGGCCATGTTCGTTACTACAAACCGCTATCCTTGAGCCTGTAAACTGTGTCCCTCAGCATCACCCGTCACCCTGTTCCAATTCTTTAAAACTTTACGCTATTTTCTGAACGTATCGTTCACCTGGAATGCATCCTGATTGGGATAAAATTGTTGTTATTCAAAATTCATTTGAAGATCTGAACAAGAAAAGAAAATTGATCGATTAGATTGGATGTGTAAAATGAAAAGCAGCATAATGTATATCTAACAAAATAAGGTAATTTGAAATTATTTTGTTTAATTTTAGGAATTCGGTTGTTCGAACGATACCACGTTTTATAAAACCAAATTATTAGACCTACGACTATTTATAACAACTCGGTTTTACCTAATGATGCAAACGATGGTCAGAGTATGTTCTGGAAGTTCCGTTGCGGCGTTCAGCTGAAGCACCTGAAACCTTAAGAAAAACACAGATTAAGATACGATTTGAATCAGTATGCAGAATAAGTAAATGTACATGTATTTATCAGTATAAAAATGATGCTTTAGTTATGCGTACATATTGCAATTGAATTGCATACAAAATGTGAAAATGCCTCAATCGACACTTAAAAGACACTATCAGTGATTCACCCAAAAGCGTCATACTACTAACGTTGCAGGAATAACTTAAGCGAAAGGATATGTTTTTATGAATTACTCATAAGTTACTTTTTGTCAAACTGAGGAATTGACAGAAAAGGAAAAACGGCAGTGTTCAAGATTGAAGTTTCTCGTCATTTGCGTGTGCAATTAGGTGTCCGTACGGACCAGGGGCGGCGCCAGAGTTAAATCATAGGAGGGGTCGAAACAATCATGGGGGGGGGCGAAACAGTAACAAAAATGAACTCTTTTGGTTAAAACCCTTAATTTTTGCGCAACAAACCCCTGTTTTTCTAAATTTGGAACATCTCGGGGGGGGGGGGGGGGGCGGCTGCCCCCTGACACCCCCTGGCGCCGCCCCTGCGTACGGACAGTAATGAGTAAAATAATCGATTTTTCCTTAATTGTGCTTCTAGGCCTTATCATTTGGCAGGGTTATGTTAGGACAACCGAACTTGTTTACGACATGAAAAATCTTATGTTTCTGTATGTGGTGTATATTTGCTCCATTTTTTGTGATGTAAAAATATGTTATTTTATTTCTCAATTTTTACTTGAGAAAAAGATTTTCTCACAGAAAAGTACTTTGTTTACTTATGCAAAGGGGAAAATGTATTCCCCTAGTGTTTTTTTGTGGCAAAAGATCATTCAGGGGTTGTTTACAACTAAATAGCGATGAACGAATTAACCCAAAATGATAATTTAGGAAATGCAAAACACAGTTGCAAAATTCGGAATTCCACATGACGTTCCGTAATTAAGTAATAGCAATGTAGATGATATAATTTAATGTGAAATCCGATTGGTCATTGCAAGGTTATATTTATGCATGGATGATTTTGTACATTTAAATTGTGAAATCCTTATATAAGAAGGAGATGGAGTATAACAATTCGCGCAGTAGTAACCAGGAGCTATACAGTTATAATTTTATAGCTATTTCTTTGCTACTGCAATAATGGTAATTTTGTGCATCACATAGTGGCCAGGATTTAATTATATGTTGAATGCCACCGAGGCTGAACTGTCTGCTGTCCGGGTATTTATGCCAAAAGAGTTTGTAAGTTTTGGGGAATCGATAGGGATTCCCAGGTTGTGGTCTAAATGAAGGACATTGCGGCCGACTGATGATGTGAAATACCTGGATTGTATTGCAGAATATTAGGGTCGTCGAGGACTATTGGACCTGTCGTTTTGAACTGCTTCGACAAAAGTTATCTCAGGCTGAGAAGATGCCCATTGAATATTTTGTGTGGATTTAATATTTTGTACACTGTTAAAAAATGTTCTTTAAAAAACGGCTCGTTTTTTTAAACTGTCAGCCCGGACTGTCGTTTATTTACTGAACATTTTTACGTGTAATGCTGTCATTTGGGAGTTTATCGCTGTGAGGACATCATCTTTGAACTGCAACACGCATAACTTTTTGGGTTGGGGGCATAAATGACTGTAATACTAAAATATGAACATTGTGTGTATCATCCATCATTGATTGTCATTTGTGTCTTGGACATACCAAATTCTTGAAACCATCGGATTAAATCATTAAAAACAGTGTAAAATTACTTGATCGTTTTTGTTTCACGTGGGTCATTTCTTTGTGTTTAAAGGGATATTTCTAAAGCTTTGACGTCAACGAGAAATCATAACAGATCTTTTTTTTGATTTAAGATTTAGCAAATTACTGATATGCCATCAAAAAGGTCTATTCCGTATACGTTACATTACAAACTTACTTGTTTCCTGTCAAACGGCAAACTAATATTCAATGTTTGGGTGTGATATCTTTATATTGTAAAACTCTCATTGACTCTCACAGGAGCTTGTTCTGCCGTTCTTGATGCGGTTTTGCATAACTGCCAACAGCCCTTAATTAAAAGGTGCTTTTTGGGTTTTTCCGATTTTTCTATGGTGTTCTCTACTTGATATGAGAGCCTGGCACTTGCATGATACAAACGCCCTATCAATACTGTGCTTAATATTGAGGGTTAACATTAAATTTTTTTTTGTTATATCTTTGAAAAATGGATATTAAGTGCTGAAATTTATAAAAAGGACAACAATGAAAAATACACCTTTCACTGATATCAACATACTTCTTCCGGATACTCTTTGGGGGTTCCAAAGCGGTCGAACATGCACTTTAATATAAAAAGACAGAGACAAAACCCTGAAAAGTGGTGGTTTGAGGTTCTATATGTGTTAGCGAGATATCACCAGCATCAAGGGCCAAGGATTAAAATGCCAAACAGCAGGTAATTTAGGATATATTGTAAATTATAGCAAGCTACTTTGGAACATTTGTCTTTAGTACACCCTCACGTCCCTTAGACCTTCAAAACCCACCTGATCAAAATCACGGAGCGACCCCTGGCCTTGATTTAGTGGAAAATTGCTCTTAGATCTGACAACAAAAATACCTCACTTTTTGCGTGATTGTCAATTTTTCCTCTAGGGGCGTTAGGGATATATACCATTACTTTTACACCTAAGCACCATTTGGTGTTCATCACTTGACAGATACGGTTTTAGTGAACTCTAGCATATGGCCTGCACACCGGTACAGCTACCTGACAACAGAAAATTCGGTTCATCTCTATGTAAGACCTCATGTAATTAGCCTAGCATGAATCTTCTATAAGAGCATCAAAGATTACAAGGATTGTACAGCTTTATTACGCTTAAAGAGTCTTTCCCTAGTCTAACCATGAATACTTTACACACCAAGGTAAGACCGAAAATTCCCCAACTCATCCTCGCTTCCATTATCACCACTTGACTAGATCCAAACTTAATTTCCAATTTCAAGACGAGCTTTCTCTTGCGAAATTCATTATCTTACTGCTAATCCATATCGTACACACTCACTCCAATTTGAACTTTTAGTTTTGCTCACCGTCGTTATATGCGAAATGTGCCTCAACGTGTCGGGTGAAGGACTGTAGTCGTCTTCCGTTTCCTCCGCCATAGTAGTTGACAAACGGGCACTCCCGCTGGGTTGACATCACAAAATTTTTCCTCTGGAATAATGAAGCACAAGATTGTTAACCATATTGATCGATGTTATAATGATGGTTTATACGTGATACTCTGGCATGTCTTATGAGATATAAAGCTGTGGCCATAGAAATCATTCTTACGCACTGAAAAATGTGTTCACTAACCTAGTACGAAAATATACCCAGGCTGGTGGCACTTGGTTTTCATCTTTCTTTAGCGGTACGGTAAAATATTCAATTATCAAGCTGGAACGCCTTACACTTTACTCTCATTAACCGAAAAATAACCTCAAGAGTCTGATTTATTACTTGTCTACGCAAAACCTGGCATACTTTAATTGAATCCACTGATATGACCCATAACAGCAAGATAGCATGGTCTACCATCCGAAAGTTTCGAGGGGATCAACTGAACCTCTACAGCAGCCAAATGTTACACCTAACCAAGTTGCCCACCAACTGCTTTTAAATGGCAAGTGCAGCAAGAAGCCCCAGAAGATCAAACTAGATCTCTAGACTAGAGGTTAAGTGGCGACCCTGGTTTCACTCGCCCCTTCAACATGGACGAGTTGGAATCCGCTATTGCAAAACCTCAACCATGAAAAGCAGTAGGCCTTGAAAATATCTCAACTGAGTAGCTGAAAAAACTTTTGGCTTTTTGCATTCTACAATAATATTGCTGCCTTATTTCCCACAGATTCCCAAAGATCTGGAGAAAAACACATGTTATGGCACTCCTAAAGCCTGGGAAAGATCCACCTAATCCCAAGAGCTATAGACCAATATCACTCCTCAGCCATACCTACAACTCTTAGAACGTCTCCTGGTCAATCGTATTACACCTGTGATAGACGAACACCTCATACCAGAACAAGCAGGTTTCCGGCCAGGAAATCAACAACAAGCCATGTACTCGACCTAACTGAACATATTGACGATGGTTTCGAAAAGGGTTTGGTAACCGGAGTTGTGTTCGTCGATCTCTCAGCAGCTTACGACACTGTTAATCACAGATGCTTACTCATAAGATTTTGGAACTCATCAAGGACATTGCTCTCTAAAGATTGCTTGCAAACAGGATGTTCTTTATTCAGCTAGGAACGAAGAGCTGATGGCATAGGCTCAAGAATGGACTGCCACAAGGGAGCGTGCTCGCACCTCTCCTGTTGAACATCTATACCAACGACCGACCTAGGAGTGCAGGAACATATCGTTTTATCTATGTAGAATTAGCACACAAGATGTTGACTTCACAGTTGTTGAAGAGAGACTCTCCAAAGCTTTGGATGAACTCACTCCTTATTACGAGGAAAACCACCTACGTGCAAATCCATCCAAGACACAGATGTGTGCTTTCCATCTGCGCAACCGTGAAGGTAAACGTTAGCTTAAAGTAACCTGGTCTGGAACACCCCTGGAGCACTCTGATAACCCTGTCTACCTAGGGGTTACCTTGGACCGCAGTCTCTCTTAAAATACCCACATCAAGAAGACGAAGAGCAAAGTATGTTCACGCAATAACATCTTGAACAAACTCACTGGCACAAGATTGGGTGCTCGCCCCATACCCTGAGATCGATGGCACTTGTCCTGTGCTACTCATGTGCAGAGTATGCTTGCCCTGCATGGGAAAGAACAACCCATGCCAAGAAGCTTGATTCAGCGTTAAATTCCTCCTCCCGGCTTATCACAGGAAGTCTTCGAAGAACCTATACATCCTAGCAGGAATTGTTCCACCAGACATCCGCAGTAGTGTAGCGAGCATGCAGGAGCGTAGGTGAGAAGTATCTAATGCGAAGCACCCTATGTCTGGACAGAAATCTGCTGCCAACCGCCTAAAATCCAGAGAGAGAGAGAGAGAGAGTTTCTTAAGCAAAGTCCAACCTCTTGACACAGTCTCTAAGGAGTTTAAGAGAGTTGCCTTGTGGAAAGAAAGACTTGCTACAAACCAAGTAACATCTATTGGTATTGAACCTGGAGAGCATCTTCCACCTGGAGCTGACTCCTCATGGGCTCAATTGCGATGCCTCAACAGATTGAGAACCAGAATTGGTCGATCTAAGCAGAAGTGCGGCTACCTGGAAGCAGATCAGGACACTACCTGTGGTTGTGGAACAGCACCACAGACAACGGAACATCTCTTGGTCTGCCCAATGTTGGAGCAACGATGCATAGACAAGGACCTTACAGAATTCAGTGAAACAGCCAGACGTTGTACCAATCTAGATCAAAATTTGAGAAACTGTGTTTGGACACGATAAGAAGAAGAATTGAGAACCAGAATTGGTCGATCTAAGCAGAAGAAAAAAAAAAAAAAAAAAAAAGGACACTACCTGTGGTTGTGGAACAGCACCACAGACAACGGAACATCTCTTGGTCTGCCCAATGTTGGAGCAACGATGCACAGACAAGGACCTTACAGAATTCAGTGAAACAGCCAGACGTTGTACCAATCTCTGGCTAGATCAAAATTTGAGAAACTGTGTTTGGACACGATAAGAAGAAGAATTACGCAGTTACGATACTGAAGTGAACTATAGCATACTGGCCTGCACACCGGTACAGCTACCTAACAACAAAAGAATTCCCCATGCCAATCCTCATGCTCCAGTATTACCAGCTTGACTAAATACAACAACTTTAATTTCCAATTTCAAGATGAGCTTTCTCTTGTGAACATTCAATATTCTTACTTGCTAATCCATATCGTACACACCCAGAGGGTGTTTTGAATCAATCCCATGATGCATAGCAATATGCCTATATACCATAATGTACTAAACACATGTCAGTACTTAGGGATAAAAAGTGTTCCAAAAGTTTAAGAACCACAAGATATTTCATAATCATGCAAACACCCTATGGTACAAACCCATTCCAATTGAACTTTTAGTTTGCTCACCGTTGTCAGATAGGAATGTGTTTCTACGTGCGTGTGAAGGACTGGTAGTCGTCTTCCGTTTCCCCCGCATTAGTAGTTGACAAATGGGGCACTGCCGTCCAGAGTTGCGGTGGGTGGGAATTCACGAGCATTGCGGAATTCATCTGCTACTTTATCTCGATCATCATTAAAAATCCACGAGGATCCATACTGTCACTATTGAACATCTTCGCACTGATGCGACAATCTTAGCTTTCGGTACGACTCCTGGTGTTGTGTTATTGACAGATCTGGTAGATGTACTGGCGTCAAGAGGGACCTATATCAGACGGCCACACCACATTGGTGGCGCTCTGGGCTGCTCATCCCTTCCTCAACATGGGGTTTGGGAAATATAGACTCCGTTGCAGCTTCCCACTTGGGCTATGATCGGAAAATTAAGGATTGGGATATTTTATTAGGCGGAGCATTAAGTTGTGACATCACTCCAGACTACCCCCCATCCTTGACAACCTTTACGGAATAAATCGAGATTGCTATTGTGATCAGGCACTAAAAAATGAAATAGCTCGGCCCTGGAAACGATCGACCTAAAGAGGTCTAATTGGGGTCAAAATCGCATACAGTCATGCTACTTGAGCCAAATTTCACCTGATGGGGGTACGAATAATATCAGAAAATCATGCTACTTGACGCCCAAATTTCACTGATGGACACATGTGCTTTGTTTGCAGTCCATTCTGACATTGGGATATGATCAGGATGTATTAGAGCACAAAACAACCTCTCTATTTGACGACCTGTCATAGCAGATTTTGTGAAAAAGTCCCAGACGCTAGTCGCCTATTGCATATTCGCCGCATGTGTAGTCACATTCGGTGGACTGGCTAAGTATACACAGAACCGATCTGTGTGGACATTGTTACGTTCATGCAAACAATGCTTGACCGCGCCCACAAACACGGTCAGCCCTGCATATATTATGACACAATCAATACTCACATTGCAAGCTATAGATTTCCCAGTTCAAACTTGGTTCCACTGCTGGAAAAATAGCCATGCATATTTCTATTGTCACCTTATTTAAAATTATGAAATTTTAGGTTTTTGTGTTTTTGTGGGTTTTTTTTTTTTAGGAATGATCTAAGTTATACCGACACACATAGTAGATCTCACTAGTCACATTATATCGCGCATAATCTACCATTATTTAGGAGTACTTTTTTCAACCCTCAATTTCCGGGATTGATCATGGCGCAACGGAAGACATAAAACAACACAAAACTGAACAACGGAATAGTCTATTTAAAATTCTGCGTGTAGAGCTTCCGATAGCCCGCGACCCATACCGGATTTTCCCTTACAGCATTGCCGCCAATTAATTTTACCACCTGAGGTCTAAAAAGCTATCGCACGTCAGAACACCCAATAAGAATTCGACAAAATCTCCCCAAGATGATAGAAATATGACGTCACCATTCAGTAATGAGAGTAATGAGCGGGCTCTTCATTTGTAAATTAGTGAAAGAAGGTGTACGTTTAGAGATTCGGGGCATTCTGATCTTTCTTTGAGATATATAATGATTGATTATGTTATAAATTGCCATGAACAACCCTGTATAAACCGCCACAATCAAGGAAGAATCATGATAAAAATCCATGGAAGCCAACACAAAAACGATGGTAAGGAAAATGATGCGAGGGACCACGCATAAAAACGAATGATTTCAAATTATAGGTTTTAAGGTCTATAAGTTGGGAACAAAACGTGTGGATATCCGTACGTATAAATTTGCAATTAGTGCCCATAATATTTGTAAGAATTCTCGTGCCGAGGCAGCTCGTGCGCGGAGTGGGCACTTTCCTTAGCGTTTGGGCCAGGACTCCTCCGTATTATGTTTGCTGTGGGGGTTCGCCACTCCTCCCGCACAGCGAGTCTGTTACTTCCCCAGCATTGAATAATGCTGGTACCCATTTATACAGCTGGGTGGAGGGGAGTAAATAAGGTAAAGTGCCTTACTCAAGGGCACAACACGTTGTCCGCAGTGGGACTCGAACCCACGACCTTTGGATTGCGGGACGAGCGCTCGATCCACTGGACCACACGTGCCCTCCAAATATTGTGAAGGTATAGTAGATTTTGGTTACTACTATTTTCTTCATCTTCAGCCTAATATAACCAATACTTAAAGTATTTAGGCGTAAGTATTCCATAGTATGACCCTGGAGTATGACAAACCTTCATAGTTTTCCCCCCAGGGGGGGGTGGGGTACTCAACACAAATGACCATACAGGGACGTGCCACAGACATCGGTCTCATTTTCAGCCTTCTGGTATAGCAATGACCCCTTTTTTCATGCCAATCCCTCCCTCTCCCTCTCTCATCTTACACTCTCTTACTCATTCTTCCTCTGCCTTTCTTTCTCTAAAACTCTTTTTTATTTCTCTATCCTTTCCATGTCTCACTCTCTCTCTCCAAAATTTCGGTGCGGCGACCGCCGCGCCACCATGTCGTACCGCTTCCGACAGGCCTGGATCCAAATTAATGTTTTCTTTCTAAGACATGTTCTAATTTGTGAGGACGCCATGGCAAGTTGTACGACGGGCTGCCTGTAGCAAACCCTATTACAGATACTCTCTCGGAAATTTGCATAAATTAGCATTAATTAATATTCCTTATCCTAAAAGAAAAATAAAGGGCAACTCCACACAAATGTTTACAAAGGAAAGACACGAAATAACTGCCTAATGAGTAAATAATCCATGTGAAACGGCAATCCCTCCCTTACGTAAGACATAGTGATAATAATAATAGTAGCACTAATAATAACAGAAAAGTAGTACAAACCTTCTATTTCCCATTTGGCTTGAAGTGTTTCTATGGCTTGTTTGTTCTTACACGACTGCAGTGCATCGAGCAAAGCCCCGAGAGTGGCATTTTTGCCATTTATTTGCAACCAGTAGTCAAATACTCTCATTGCTCTTAGGTTCACATCCCGTGATCCAGCCTTTTCCTCTTCTTTATCGATGTCCTTGTCGCGAAGATCAAGTGCGTGAAATAAATGCCTCAAATTGTCACGACTAAGTTCTCCAGCGACATCCCTAAGATGTTTTTGTGAAGGTTGCTGTCTGGCTGTTAAAATTAAAGGAAAACATATTATGTTTTAAGATTCACAAAAGGCAAATCCTAATCAGTGATGTACTTAAAAGAAAATCAGTATGCTGTGCTGACTGAAGCGAAGGTTATAAACCAACTGTAAGAGGGTAAGAGGTATTTTGACGCTCTATCCATAAAACGGTGCACTTTATACACGTCTTAAATCATGCATCTCAGACATCAAAAGCTGGATGACACAGAATAGCTGCCCCAAAATACCTCATGTTACTCTCCTGGTTGGTGACAAAGTAATTCACCCTTCTAACAGTATTCGCAACTTGGTATTATGTTGGACACTTCTATGACAATGTCCATCATAATGCATCATTATGTAGCATCTGAGAAATCTGAGAAATCATCTGAGAAATCTAACACATATCCGCATATTTCTTGACTTTGACACCTGTCACTTGATCGTTCGTGCCATCATTTGATCAAAACTCGACTATGGTAACGTGCTTCTCATAGGTTCCAACATCAAAGATCTTCAACGTTTACAGCGTGTGCAGAACAGGGCTGCAAAGCTGATCTGCTGTGTCGGAAAATTTGACTATGCAATTCCTTGTAGTCAGAGAGTAATAGAACGTTCGTGTGACCGTATACACAATTTTTTGCTGAAAATGATAGAATTAGGGTGTGTAGAATAAGAATCTGCCGGGTGCCACCTCGGCATCCTTAGGCGTTTTGAGAAATCCAAGATGGCGTCGCCATAAACGATAATTATCTTTTTGGGTGCTATATTGATTGACGTCGTGTTACAATTTTAAAAATATCGGAAATACATTTATTGTGTCTAACAACATAATCTAAGTACTTCATGTTTATTTTTTATCGCAGGTGTTTGCTGTTATAGGGCATATTTTAAAATTATTAGATTTGGCTTCCATTTTTAATTTGAAGTATGACTCAATGTTACAAGTGTCATATGCACTTGTTCATTGGGTCATAGTATATTTATTAACTCCATAGTTTGCTAATATAGGGTCAAATAGATAAATCTATGAGAACGCCATCTTGGATTTCTCAAAACGCTCAAGGGTGCCAAGGTGGCACCCGGCAGATTCTAATTCTACACACCCTTATCTATCACGTTCAGCAAACAATTGTGTATATACTCATATTTACGGTCAGGCCATAACATGGACCATATCTCTCCGACTATTGTCTATGACAACTACACTGGCTGCCGATTAGAGAGAGGATAACTTTCAAGGCTCTTGGATGTGTTTTTAAGTGTCTCTCTCAAACTCTGGAACTGCACCTGACTTTCTTATGTCTTTTCTCCCTCTCTCTCTCTCTCTCTACCGACCAGCACCAGCAAGTCTTCGATCGGCATCAGATCGCACCTATCAAAGGACTCAAATTGGCTCAAGACCAGACTTTCTCTTTTGTTGCTGGAATAATTTTAACAGGGACATTAGAGAATGTGACTCATTACCAAAGTTTAAGAAGTGTTTAAAAATTCATATACCCAAGTGACATGTAACCGCTCTTGTCATTCTGCTGGCTGTTTATTTTCTTTATTAATTTTTGTTTCCACCGCTCAGCGCTGCGATCTCGATGTAGTAGCGCTTAACAAATGCCCATGTGTGTGTGTATGTCATATCCTTCACCCCAATCAGTACGACTTCAGGGAAGTACATTCTGCTGATCTGGCTCTTCTAGACATCTATGATAATATCTCTTCGGCCCTCTCAAACAACCATTGTGCCATTGGTATCTTTAAACCTATCTAAGGCGTTCGACACCATTGACCATTCTATTATCTTAACCAAGCTTTCCCATTTATGGTATGCGTGGAACCCCTTAGCGCTTTTTGCAGACTACCTTTCCAATCGGCAACAATTTCCCTGCTATATGGTACTCACCCATCTGATCGTCTTCCTGTTCAATGCGGTGTTCCCCACCCCAAGGATCTATACTTGGTCCACTTCTTTTCCTTCTCTATGTGCATAACATCCCACATTCCTCTTCTCTTCTTTCTTTTGTCCTTTTTGCAGATGACAATTTCTTCCTTTCCTATTCCAATATAGATACTGTCATCAACACTTTCAACCTGAAATGGTTCATGTCACAAATTGGTTTTTAAAGGCGAATAGTTCTTACTCAATGTTAAGAAAACTAATTACATTCACTTCACCAAAAGTCTAACAACCGAGTAAACTCGATAATAAGCCGAGCGAAGCGAAGCTCTTATATAACAAACGCGTATGTACTATTGACAGCTATTGGAAATCCATAGTCTGACAGGTTTAAAAAATACCTACCCTCCATTGATCCCCTTTTTTCCGTGCTTACCATAACTCCTACGGATGTTTTATTAATCACGGTACCGACCAGGGGCGCGCCATCTTTAAAATTTGTTATATTAAGTTTTCATTTATAGTCCAAAACAAATATTCCTCAATTGAATTATTTTAATTCTCCATTCTTTTTGTATATTTGTTTCTCCGCAAATTCATTTTATGTACTTAGTTTCTAACATTAAACCTATGATCATGTTGTGCGGATATTTTCAAAAATAATGTTTGGAATAATAATAATATTTTAAAATAAAATAATAAATAAAATTTTCACTAATGATGGCGCCCTTTGAAATTCGAATTTCTTCATGGGAGGACGGCCAAAATTCTAATTTTAGATGTTGTCATGGGTTTAACCGTAAAAGCAGGCCTGCTGGTAAAAGCGAGGATTACGGCAATGCACATTATTTTTTGATGACACTGTTCATCAAGTATAAAGAAATAATACCACGACTTATTGGGGGCTCGGACCGACTGCTGGATTTTGGCATCTCAAACGATTCGATTGACAACAGTATAAATGCATTCTAAGTACCTATTTGCAAATTAATTAGGCCTCATTTGACCTATTTTCCTGATTTTCATGATCACGTTGGGAACACAATAGCTGGATATCTTTATCACACAGGGCTGAAACTTGGCAGGGGATGCGAGGTTACAGATTCTCGAACTGATTAGATAGACAACAGGCGTTGTCCCTGGGGTTATGGACTTGTCCTGGGTACAAGACATTGGGTCCTGGTTGGACATTGTCCTGGGATGAGGGACATTGTCCTTGAGTATGGACATTGTCTGGGGTATGTGAATTGTCTGGGGTATGTGACATTGTCCTGTGTATGGAACATTGTCCTTGGGGTATGGACATTGTTCTGGAGGTATGGGACATTGAGACTGGAGGTATAAAAATTGTCTCTGGGGTATGGGACAACAAACTTGTCCTTGGGGGTACGGGACATTGTTCTGGGGAGATGGACATTGTCCTGGAGGTACTGGGACATTGCCTCCTCGTTATGTCCCATCCATGACATCGTTCCCTTATACCGTTTTGCTAGTTCAGATATTCCCTATTTCAGTGTAGGTTCTGGTTTAAACCATTAATTAGGTTATAAATTCATGTATAATTTTAGGTTTTTCTTGTAAAGGTGCATTGAGACATTGTATAATGCGCTATACAAATGCCGTTAAGAAGTTCGTTTGTGCTCGTTTTGCAGTATCATTAAAATCGGGGTCCATAGGAACCCCCATGACTTAAAGGCCGACTCATATTTCCTGAGGAGGGCGCCCTCATTTCCAAAAAATCGTGTTTTTTGCATGTACATAATGCTTATCCATATACTAATCACTGTTGAAATAGCTAAGCTAAATCCGAATTCCTTCATATAGAAATTTTTTTTATTTTTTTTATTTTTTTTATCTGGAATTTTTGTTAACACAGTACCAGTCTTTTTCCTTTGTTTTTTATCCCAGCGTCAGAACCCGAATATCCAAGGTTTGAAAAACTAGTCATATTTCAAAGCTTGAATCAGCTAAATCCAAAATCTTTTAA
>JAMKCH010016804.1:0-34967 GCA_023653785.1 Ophioderma brevispina | reverse complement strand
TATTTCGGGTCGCTGTGCTTGCCAGGTATAATATTATTGTCCTGAAAGGAACCTCTTTCGTCTGTTAAGGCATTTAGAAATGAGTGATATGAAACAAATCCCCAATCAACTACATTGGAAAAAGCTGATGCCCTGATACAAAATGCAGAGCTGCCATAGCTTCCGCGCTCGGGGGGGGGGGAGGGGATGGATACACCCTTTCACGCAATTCGCCCCTGCTTACGCAAGCCATTCTAGATCATCTTATCTTGGCCACCCCCCTCTAGCAGGGCTGGATCCGCCCCTGGGTCAAGATACCTACAGGGGCAATGGTAATAAGGTCAGTTATATAAAATGGCTGAAAACAAGTGACTTCAAGAAGTAAAGTGCAATTGCTTAAGAATTTGATCATAGACGGCCATCGGAATTTAATATGATGCGATCGAGGGTCACTTGCCCTGTTCAAAGGCATATGAGTCCAAGTATAAAATATGCAGGAAACATCAAATTGGCATCATTAAAAGTCAAGTCCAATTGCAACACATGCAACATGGGAACATGATATAAGGTCAAGGGTCACTTGCACAGGTCAAAGGTCATCTGAGGTCAAGTTAGAAAATAGGAGTGAAGGAACAGTGGATCGTGAAAGCAGGCGACACTAGTGTCTCTTCTCGAATAAACAAAGTACTTTCCGGTGGAAACCTTTTGATCAAGTAAAATGAGAGAGAGTAAATAACATTTGTAATCACAAAATGGAGGCTAAATAACAATTCAAATAAGTCACGTGTAACAAGACTCCGCACATGCATAGTATACAGCCAGTGCCTACGGGGTATACAAAAGATTGAATCAGTGGTCAGTAAGTGATGGTTAACCATTAAAAAATGGCAGTTTATTGTCTCTATTTGGTTTGAAGGGGACTGGATTGGAAAGCTGAAAGTAGAACGACAATGAGAGAAATAGACCTTTCATAATTCTAATATCAAAATTGATTGATACTACTTCTGGGTTAAATGCAGTGGTGTTTAAAGACTTCTTAAACTTTGCTCTACGAATCCAATGCTGATGACAAGGGTACAACTTTCCCTGGACCAGTGGGAATTAATATGATTAATACCCTTGGGAAAATCGAGAGCTGCTTTGTGCATAATTTACAGCTAATACATTGAAAAGCGTAATTTTCATATGATTTTATTATTTTTTTACCTTCTTCTCGGAAGTCCGACTCTTCAACATTGAACATTATGTGGATATCTCGATCTCCTTCTTATCATGTACATAAAGGATTATAAATCTACAGATGATAGATTTGTTGGCCAATTTTCGAAGTTCCCGCTGACATAATGACTATGTGTTACAAAAATGGCGAATTTCATGCCAAAATAGCTGTACAATGCAATGAAACGCGATTTCCCACGCCAGAACACCACCAGAGCACAGCACAGCACCGCAGAAGAAAAGTCGCTGCAATTTCTTGATTGTAGCTGCTGACCGTCTTTTGTTCATCTTGCCAATCATGCATTCAAATCCACCAATGTATAGTGATAAATGGTGGTTGACTAGGTTCCTTGATTCTTGTACATGCTAAAATTTAATCCGGCTCAGTATATGTGTGTCATATAGGGAAATATGAAAAATCGCGAGGTTTTTACAGCAACTTGCTTACGTACGAATCTCCCTGAACATTCCATGTCTTACGGTGAAATTGACTGCATACGGCTAGGATAATTCACCGTGCGCTCAAAAAAACTAGACTCTTGATCAAAATCTTGGACTGGCACCAGCAGTTTGTACTGATTGTTGGGTTTGAATAGGCGTTTCTTTTCTTTTTTGGCAGTTTTGCAGAGGTTAGCACTAATTTTGACAACATGTCGACTTCCCTTGCCATAAGCTATGCCCGCTGTAGTCGGGCCGATTCAGGTGATGTCTGACATCGCGTTTGATTTAGATTTGTGGGTTTTGTGGAAAAAGCAATCAAGTCGTACTTTGAAATGACTTCGTTGTTGTTTTAGGCCAAAATGAGTTCTTATTTTCAAGGTCACGCTGCAGCTTTTCATGAATATTAATGGAAATTCCATCTGGGCTACTTCTTACCCAAAGTCGGCGAGAGGGTGTTAACAAAATTGTGAATCAGGAGTCGGGCACCCTGCACACAAAACACACCACACGTACCCATATACACATACTAGACACGAAGAACCAACATTCCCCGTTACAATCAAATTGCAGCATTTCAGTCATGAAGGTGGTGATGTGTGAACGAATAGAGTGGATGTTGGTGGATAATAGAGTGAGGGTTTAAAGGCTCTTGCACTCTGATCATGTTTTTTTTATACAGGCAATACTTATTTACAGCAGTGACCAATGTTGTGCGTGATAAGTATCTGCGTGAAAACCCAACCACCAGGACATTAGGGAAATCAGCTATCAGCCAAAAACACATGAGTATAAGACAAAAAGCATTTACAATCATTTGAGGTGCTGGGTTCTCAATTAGGTCGAGAATAAAGAAGGAAAAACTCCAATCATGTGATTACGGTTTTCCTCCTAGGGACTGGATGTTCATTTAGCTTTCATAAGTGAGCTAATCTAATCGGCGATTCGGCAGGATGCGGGCGAAAAGTCAGGCCTATCTCCATTACCCATATTGAGCATATGTTAAAATGGTCGTGTGTGAAAGAGTGGATGTGTTCTTGCCAAGCTGACGAATTTCGTAAGCAAAATCGGCCTAGAAGTGTGTTATTTCCGTTGTTTTGTGTTTGTCGATGTGTACCCAAGGTATCAGAGTCAATTACTCACGTATGTGTTGTTGTGTAGCGACGACGGCCGTCGTCGAAAGCGCATTTTGTAAAGGGGGTATGGGGTCTGAGTATGGTACAACGTCACGAAAATCGATAAATGCAATGGCTTAAGTTGTGTAGATTGTAAATCTAAAAAAGTTTTTTATTCGATCGCAATCGGGCATTCGGTTCCCGAGATATGGGTGAATCAAAGTGAGGCAGTGTACACGAAATTTGCAAAAACGCATAGTCTCCTTACTGATCATGTGAAAAATTAAATGGGGTTATATTTAAGATATTTAAGATATTAGTTATACACCATTTTTGAATGCATGTATTTGCGAAGGCGAAGTAGTAAATAAATACTCATATTATTTTTCATAATTTAAAGTAATTAAATGTACGGGGTATGTGATTTGGTTATGATTTTATCGTTTTCTCACCCTGGATATTAAGACAATTATTTTTAAAATTAATTACAGGACAATGAATGCACCGATTCGATGATTCTTTCATTAATAATTATGATTAATTCAGTATAAAATATTTCGGGTCGCTGTGCTTGCCAGGTATAATATTATTGTCCTGAAAGGAACCTCTTTCGTCTGTTAAGGCATTTAGAAATGAGTGATATGAAACAAATCCCCAATCAACTACATTGGAAAAAGCTGATGCCCTGATACAAAATGCAGAGCTGCCATAGCTTCCGCGCTCGGGGGGGGGGGAGGGGATGGATACACCCTTTCACGCAATTCGCCCCTGCTTACGCAAGCCATTCTAGATCATCTTATCTTGGCCACCCCCCTCTAGCAGGGCTGGATCCGCCCCTGGGTCAAGATACCTACAGGGGCAATGGTAATAAGGTCAGTTATATAAAATGGCTGAAAACAAGTGACTTCAAGAAGTAAAGTGCAATTGCTTAAGAATTTGATCATAGACGGCCATCGGAATTTAATATGATGCGATCGAGGGTCACTTGCCCTGTTCAAAGGCATATGAGTCCAAGTATAAAATATGCAGGAAACATCAAATTGGCATCATTAAAAGTCAAGTCCAATTGCAACACATGCAACATGGGAACATGATATAAGGTCAAGGGTCACTTGCACAGGTCAAAGGTCATCTGAGGTCAAGTTAGAAAATAGGAGTGAAGGAACAGTGGATCGTGAAAGCAGGCGACACTAGTGTCTCTTCTCGAATAAACAAAGTACTTTCCGGTGGAAACCTTTTGATCAAGTAAAATGAGAGAGAGTAAATAACATTTGTAATCACAAAATGGAGGCTAAATAACAATTCAAATAAGTCACGTGTAACAAGACTCCGCACATGCATAGTATACAGCCAGTGCCTACGGGGTATACAAAAGATTGAATCAGTGGTCAGTAAGTGATGGTTAACCATTAAAAAATGGCAGTTTATTGTCTCTATTTGGTTTGAAGGGGACTGGATTGGAAAGCTGAAAGTAGAACGACAATGAGAGAAATAGACCTTTCATAATTCTAATATCAAAATTGATTGATACTACTTCTGGGTTAAATGCAGTGGTGTTTAAAGACTTCTTAAACTTTGCTCTACGAATCCAATGCTGATGACAAGGGTACAACTTTCCCTGGACCAGTGGGAATTAATATGATTAATACCCTTGGGAAAATCGAGAGCTGCTTTGTGCATAATTTACAGCTAATACATTGAAAAGCGTAATTTTCATATGATTTTATTATTTTTTTACCTTCTTCTCGGAAGTCCGACTCTTCAACATTGAACATTATGTGGATATCTCGATCTCCTTCTTATCATGTACATAAAGGATTATAAATCTACAGATGATAGATTTGTTGGCCAATTTTCGAAGTTCCCGCTGACATAATGACTATGTGTTACAAAAATGGCGAATTTCATGCCAAAATAGCTGTACAATGCAATGAAACGCGATTTCCCACGCCAGAACACCACCAGAGCACAGCACAGCACCGCAGAAGAAAAGTCGCTGCAATTTCTTGATTGTAGCTGCTGACCGTCTTTTGTTCATCTTGCCAATCATGCATTCAAATCCACCAATGTATAGTGATAAATGGTGGTTGACTAGGTTCCTTGATTCTTGTACATGCTAAAATTTAATCCGGCTCAGTATATGTGTGTCATATAGGGAAATATGAAAAATCGCGAGGTTTTTACAGCAACTTGCTTACGTACGAATCTCCCTGAACATTCCATGTCTTACGGTGAAATTGACTGCATACGGCTAGGATAATTCACCGTGCGCTCAAAAAAACTAGACTCTTGATCAAAATCTTGGACTGGCACCAGCAGTTTGTACTGATTGTTGGGTTTGAATAGGCGTTTCTTTTCTTTTTTGGCAGTTTTGCAGAGGTTAGCACTAATTTTGACAACATGTCGACTTCCCTTGCCATAAGCTATGCCCGCTGTAGTCGGGCCGATTCAGGTGATGTCTGACATCGCGTTTGATTTAGATTTGTGGGTTTTGTGGAAAAAGCAATCAAGTCGTACTTTGAAATGACTTCGTTGTTGTTTTAGGCCAAAATGAGTTCTTATTTTCAAGGTCACGCTGCAGCTTTTCATGAATATTAATGGAAATTCCATCTGGGCTACTTCTTACCCAAAGTCGGCGAGAGGGTGTTAACAAAATTGTGAATCAGGAGTCGGGCACCCTGCACACAAAACACACCACACGTACCCATATACACATACTAGACACGAAGAACCAACATTCCCCGTTACAATCAAATTGCAGCATTTCAGTCATGAAGGTGGTGATGTGTGAACGAATAGAGTGGATGTTGGTGGATAATAGAGTGAGGGTTTAAAGGCTCTTGCACTCTGATCATGTTTTTTTTATACAGGCAATACTTATTTACAGCAGTGACCAATGTTGTGCGTGATAAGTATCTGCGTGAAAACCCAACCACCAGGACATTAGGGAAATCAGCTATCAGCCAAAAACACATGAGTATAAGACAAAAAGCATTTACAATCATTTGAGGTGCTGGGTTCTCAATTAGGTCGAGAATAAAGAAGGAAAAACTCCAATCATGTGATTACGGTTTTCCTCCTAGGGACTGGATGTTCATTTAGCTTTCATAAGTGAGCTAATCTAATCGGCGATTCGGCAGGATGCGGGCGAAAAGTCAGGCCTATCTCCATTACCCATATTGAGCATATGTTAAAATGGTCGTGTGTGAAAGAGTGGATGTGTTCTTGCCAAGCTGACGAATTTCGTAAGCAAAATCGGCCTAGAAGTGTGTTATTTCCGTTGTTTTGTGTTTGTCGATGTGTACCCAAGGTATCAGAGTCAATTACTCACGTATGTGTTGTTGTGTAGCGACGACGGCCGTCGTCGAAAGCGCATTTTGTAAAGGGGGTATGGGGTCTGAGTATGGTACAACGTCACGAAAATCGATAAATGCAATGGCTTAAGTTGTGTAGATTGTAAATCTAAAAAAGTTTTTTATTCGATCGCAATCGGGCATTCGGTTCCCGAGATATGGGTGAATCAAAGTGAGGCAGTGTACACGAAATTTGCAAAAACGCATAGTCTCCTTACTGATCATGTGAAAAATTAAATGGGGTTATATTTAAGATATTTAAGATATTAGTTATACACCATTTTTGAATGCATGTATTTGCGAAGGCGAAGTAGTAAATAAATACTCATATTATTTTTCATAATTTAAAGTAATTAAATGTACGGGGTATGTGATTTGGTTATGATTTTATCGTTTTCTCACCCTGGATATTAAGACAATTATTTTTAAAATTAATTACAGGGACAATGAATGCACCGATTCGATGATTCTTTCATTAATAATTATGATTAATTCAGTATAAAATGAAATTAAAAAACCAATCCATATTTCACATCAAAAGCGCCCTCAAATTTCAAAGTTTCGAGGTCTATAACTCGTTAGTTAAAATACGCAACAACCAAAACGAAACGAACGTAATAGGACACGCTCACTGCTATGCACATGAAATTTGGCCACAATATTTAGCACATATAGGGCTAGTGAAACATGAAGGCCCGATTTCAATAAGTGGGGTTCAAAATTAAATTTACGCCATGAAAAAATTATGTTGATTGTCGAATTGCCGGTTGCCATGGCAACCGGTATCAAAAATCCAGCTTCATGGTCACTGCGTATTTTACCCCTGCACATGCCACCCAAGTTCGTCCATTGCTTGTTTGTTATTTAGTACGTCCGTTCCAGTGTTCACGCCAATCAGAGGACTTACGTGGTACCTGGCAACCAGAGCAAAAATTGGACAATTAATTTAAAAACTTTGTGACATGGGCTTAATATGAGATGTACATGTTATATACCCTATTTAGGAAACTTCATGACTTCAGAAACCCATAACCCCAATGGCGAAACCTAGGATACTCAGCAAAAAAAGTCCTGGACAGTTAGAAAAAATTAAAAAAGTTAAAAAACTTAAAAAAAGCAAAAAATAAAAAAAAGGCAAATTTAATTTTATATCAAAATAAAGAGACATTCGTCATGTCAGTTTGGGATGGAATTGCAATGTTTAGCATTTCATGCTGACTGATTACATTCACTTAAACAATGGCAAGGTTTTCTTAATGAAAATTGCAAGAAAAATTAGCCTTTCATTTTGGAGCAGTGAATCTGTCTGTGAGTCCATTAAACACAAAGACAATAATAATTGGATACTGGTTGGAAATTTTTTCATATGAAAGCATACACTTTGATGACACAAAGGACATCGTGTTCCAAAAGCATAGCAATGTCAGAACTTATCATATGGATGCTATGGTTTTAACACAAATGTAATGCAAGGCTACCACCTTCTTTGCTGCACTTCTCGTACGCAAAATGTTTCTCTACCTTCCCCTCGTCTTTTCCACACTTGCCCACTTCCATCATTGTGTGGATAAAACATCTGGATTGGTCAGTAACGAGGACTTTTGAGTCATTGTCCCCTTGTGCATCCTTTCAAGGTCTCTGGTCACCAACCTTGCCTTCCATGTTGAGGTGTAAGTCGAGTTTTCTTTGAGGTTTATGGACCATATGCGAAGTCATGGAGTCTATTCCTTACAATTTGAACTGAGAAGCGACGGGCACCTTGACCTTGATGAGCGGCATTGATCTGGGAAATAAATGGGTCTGGCACAGTTTATCTCCTTAGAGCTTTAGAGTTCTGATACGTTGGTCTTCTGCTAAGGTTGTAACTTTGGGTCCACCCGGTCTCTGGCGATAGTCAACTTCTCCACTCTCAATGTATCGTCGGTGTAGACTGAATTGTGGCTTTGACACATGAAAACACGAGCGACATCATGAAAGGAGCGTCCAGCATGAACATACCCTATGGATACGCGAACGATGCCTGCTCCGAGGAGTTTGGCCATTTACAGAAGAAAAAATCATGCAGTGAGGATTAACCAATGGGTTTCAACCCTCGGATCGTTCCACTGTCATCCACATCTGTTTCCAGTGTGGAAGAAGTGGTCAAAATTGGAAAATGGCACTCCATTCTTGCAATTTATTTATGCCACATGTCATTGACAAAGAATGTAAACCAAGGCCATGCAGATTGGGTCACATTTAATTCCATTCAAAGCTGAAGAGGGTGAAGGTCTGTTTATTGTGATGTACAACTCTTTGCCTTTTATTAAGATATAACTATGAATAATTTGACTTTTCTAAGTGTCCAGAACTTTTTTGCCGGTTTATACACTCAAATAACACGAGCAAAGAATCAGATCAGGCACTGAGTGCAATGTGTAATGTGGTGTATCGTTACGTACAATTTCCAGCGTTCAAGGATGTTTGCGCACGTCCCGTATGAAGTATGAAGTGCAGCAGGGTGTTTTTTGTTAAAATAATATCGTCCAATAAATATTCATATAGGGTATATACCAAGTTGTGTTAGGGGAGCTAGGTTGATTTATAGTGGAGTCTGGCCCCCCCCAAAATACCTATTACGGTTTTATTTCGGGGGTTTGTGCCTATGTTTTGGTTTAATTGTTTTATTTATAATCGATTTAGTTGTTATGATATGTATTATTATTTGCTGTGAATGAAAGTGTTTGAGCTCAATTTATTCGGAAGGGGGATATTGTGGCGATTTGTATCTTCTTGTATTTGTAATGGTGTGTTCGGCATCAGGCTGTTAGCATGCCGGACATCGACATTGATCCCAGGGCATGATCGCACCTCTTTTCACATCGAGTTGGTAAAGGTCGGGAGTTACGAATGTGAAGACTATACCATTTAATTCAAGGGACATGGATGGGATTGACCGGGGGATTGATGGGGTCCAGTGCTATTGCGTTTGTCAAAAGAGTTTCTTGGGACGGTGTATATTGTTATTTGTTTTTATTGTACGCTGATGTTTTTCTAAAGTTATTTTAGTTTTATTTGAAGTTTATAATGATTTTAGTTGTCATTTTATTTGTTAATGATGGGGTCGAGTGTAAAATCGACCTCGGGATTGGTGCCATGGAAACATGCAGCTCTTCGACTGTACGTTGTTGTCATGACACCAATGGAGACCCCTGCAAACAATGAGGTCTCTGGAAAAGAACCATTGTACTCAGGGTATTTCGGATTTACTTTAGGCGATATTAAAATTGAAATGGGTGGTAACTAATATATATAGCTAGATATATATTTACGGTATCGGGTTGCACATTTAACTAGAATAAAAAGCACACTATATTAACGAATTAGTAACGCAGGTAACAAGGTCATTGTTATGTTAATTAATATTCATGACAAGGACAATGCGATGCCTCAAGGTTCAGGGGTGTTTGTAATGAGAAATTTGACTTCTCCCGGCAAACCATGGCTCAAAGGGTTTTTTTTGCCTGTGGGCATAAGGAGTCGAATGTTTAGGATTCATACAGAATTCGGTGCTCAAAGACATTTATTTGTTTTGATCAAGTCCAGTACTCGTAATCTCCTTGATAAACATCACGATGTTTTTTTTAAATGTCAATGCTCCATTTTTAAAAGTGTTTTTTTTTTTTTTTTTTTTTTTTTTTTTTTTTTTAAAGTTAAATGTAATGTACTACAGTGGAATGCATGATTTGGTATGGAACGTCAAGGTTGGAATCATTGTTAATTGAAAACAGGAAAGGTTTTCCCGCAGTCACACCTTCCCTGGTCACAAAAGCGTTGAATAAACTTGTTTACACGGATCGAGGTCTAGCAAATGTCATTACTAGGCCTATATTAACTTTATTTAAACCTACTCTATTCATGGCTATTTTACGCAAAATTGAGGTGAGGAAAAATTACATATTTTTGTCTCTTGACGTCATCTTATTAAAATAGACCACTCATAGGGCGTACACCCCCTTTGATCTAATGAAAGTCATCCTTCCATCCTTTCATCCTGGAGGTTGCCAATTTGCATTATACTCTTGTTGCTAACCACCATAGATTGAGGCAAAGAAGTACGATGACAATATCATGTTTGACCTCATTAATAAGGAAACTTACGTACGAAATCCTGTGCCGCGACCTCGGTCACAAGGTCCTTCCATTCACGGGCTTCTCGTCGGTTGCGAGAGTGTGTAAATAACCAAATGCGCTCATTTTTAAACCTGAGGAAGTTGATCAACATTAACGCGACCTCCATGATTTAAATAATTAATATGGGCTTACCATTGGCCGTTCATCGGCGAATGAGAACCGGCTCAATTTTGGGCCACTCCCCTTGTCCATGTGGCACATTGTGATTAACAATTAGGCAAACACTTAATTACCTAACAAGCCCATTGGGCCCGTGCATATAATCGACAGCGTAAGCCAATACACCAATCCGGTTTTAAACATTCCAACACCTCACTGCAGCCATAGCTAGGGCATCCTGCTTGAATCGCCCAAATGTTGCAGACTACGTGTAGCTTTGATTATACTTTAATCAAGCGTGGTACAGACGTACAAAAGATTTGGGAGGTTTGGCGTTGAGGCCCCCAGTAAGGCGGATCCATTCTGACCTTATTTGGATGGTCGGATTGGCTTAACCAGGCTTGGAAAACATTGAGTATCGGCATATGCAAGTCCGCGACAAATTACATACTGTTTCTAGGAAGAGAAAACAAGAAAATGCCTTTGTTTATAAAATTAATTGCAGCATAGCCTCCGGCTCAGAAAAAAATCACGATGCGACATAGCGTAATATTCTGTCAAAGCCGTGGGATGTTTTGTAGGATTTCCTGATTACGTCACCTGGGGCTTCCATTTTGTACAAAGGGGGCGAAAAGGGGAGAAAGTTTGCAGGTAGTCAATATTTTATACCCAGGTTAGGCCCAGAGTTAAACATTCTTTGTCGTTACGATGTAACGACAAAAAACTGAAAATGCCCTTGTTATAGGCCCCCCCCTAGCTATCAGAGCTCTTAGGATGAGGTAGAAAATGTGTTCCTCCAATTCGGCCAGGGTTAGCTCCAAGTGTCACATAGCCCACCGCATCCACAGTTGGGTAACCTTTATTGCGAAGGGAGGGACCGCAATTTGTACTAAGTTTCCATCGCAGCTTGCGAAGAAGAAATATGAACTAGCGGAAAGATCTCGCAAGCTGTTTCCAGGCTACGTGAAGTTTGTCATTATGACCATTAAGATGAGCCTACGATGAGGAGAAAATACGAAATAGAAGATTAATTAGTTGAATGCGTATCTCTCCCTTTCCGTATAATGATGGTGTACGACAGGAATTCCTCTGCATGACGTTAATTGAATCTTGGAAAGTACGAAAACCCGGACTGTATGTCTTTAAAACATCAACTGTCGAATAGGAACATAAAACTTCTTAGGCCTATAGGGGCCGACCTTGTGATTGAGTGTGAATTTTTGCCTTTATTCCCTTTCTGACAAGTCTACATCAAACATGAGGATGGAAATGCTTTTTTACCTTAGGATGTTTCATCTGATGATGTCAGAGAGCAAAATGTTTTCTTGAAGAAACTTATGAAAAAAATAAAAAAAGGGGGAAATGGAAATTTCGGATTCCAGCATGTAGCAGGAGCAACCGCGAATGTGTTAGTAAAAACAATTAAGGGCTACATGATTAAAAAGAACAGTCCCATTTTGTGCACATTTTTTTGGTTTATACCCATAAAGCCCTGATGTACGAGGTCTGTGTGTCTTTGTGTGTGGTAACAATGTTAACCCCAAAACACAATTGCGCGCGGCAGGACATGCCTACTACGGTCTGTCATAAAAGAGTCGGTTTGATTAATGATTCAAAAAATATACGCTTTTCGAAAAAAAATTCACGAAAGAAAAGTTGTTATTCATCATAGGACCCAACAAGATCATTGGGTTCCAACTGAAAACAATTTTTCTGGATTTTGATTCAATTTATACTGATTTTCATTGACCAAACACAACAAACGGGGGCAGCGTGAATTTGAACCATTGATCTCTCTGAAACTTGATGACAGACCCATTCACGAGTTAGAGGCGCTTCAAAAGCCTGTTCATACGAACAATATACTTGATTTCAGGTGTTTGTATCAGGCCTAGAAATGAATCGTGGGAAATACCAATTAACTTTTAATAGAGGCCCTGTCTGTTTTATTCAATGGTTACGGACAAAAGAATGATACAGCTTCTCCTGTAATGTTGTCCATTAAAGTTAATGCCGTGTGACACCTTGCATATCATATCGTTTGTAGTGAAAACAAAGGTTCGGATCGATCCTGTGGGGCAAAGGTGGATTATTTATTTCATACCAGTAGCGGGCAATATTGATCGTGAATCATTTCCTCCTCCGACAACTTTTACTTACCTACAAAGAGGGAGTCAATGGACCTTCACCAAACATAATTATTAATGGTTACCAAACCTTTATTAGCTCATTTTGAAAACGCGGGTAAAATACCCAGATTTTCAATAGATTTGAGGTTTAATTAAATGTCCCATTTCCCCATGTCATTTAAAAAACGTCTTAGGTCCTAGGATCCACCACTTTCTTTTCGTGAGGTATTTCGCAACGTGCGATTTTTTGAATAATGAAGAAACACCGGACATCTAAGTTAAGTTAAGTGAACAGACAGTAGTACGGATTTTTCGTATTTTGTACGGAAAAAGATGCGAAATACGGACGGGACGTTTCCCGCAAAACTCATACGGAAACTAGTCGCATTACTAAAAATAAAAAATAAAGTGTAAAAAAGGAAAGGAAATAAGTAAATACAGAACAGTAACAGTTAAGGAAAGATGGGCAATCTTTAAAAAGAGGTGAATAAAGGACAATGGATTGAAAGATTTCATTTTCTGAAAGTCTGGTAAAATGGTTCCGACATGTGTTTTTCCCGACTTTCGGATGGTCACCCACCATTCAATATTTTGATTTAACCCTCCGTATACATGAGCCATTTTTTGAACAAACTCCCGAAGGGGGGGGGGGGTTACCACCCCCCCTGGGAATTTTCGTGACTGAACACCCCTGATTCCTGTAAATTTGGTACCAAAGGATTAGCTTAGAGGTTCTCGTTCCATTGGTACCAAAATAAGTACTAAATCCACATGATGCGTCACCATGACGTCATATGTGAGGAAAAGTACGAAAATACTGACATAGGGTGGAAAATGATTTATTTCGCACTTTTAGCGACTCAAACACCCTATATAGCTCTAAAATGATTGTCATTATATAAAACTAGTCATTCCCAATCAAGTAGAGTCAAAACCGCATGAAATTGATTGTCCTAACATTTTTGGCCGAAAAATTGAATTTTTCACTGGGTGTGTCTATGAAATGGGCCGTTTTGATGAAATGCGAAACTTTATGACGTCACTGTGACGTAATGCGTAGGCATGTTGGTACTCATTTTTGGTACAATGGAAAGAGGGGAGGACATAGCGATCGATTGGTACCAAAAATCAAGTGTATTTGATGTCCTGTGGTGGTTTAGGCATGTTGTATTCTCTTCCGGAGGGGGGGGGGGTGGTGGTGGGTACACCCCCCCCCCTATCGATTACTTGGGGATCACCCTGTATCCTACCTTATTACCCTGGTGGATGTTTGTTTTTGGATTAAAAAGGGCGCGGGAAAACAGTCCAATTGACAATTACATTAAATTAAGTTCGCACCAAAAAAGGGAGGGTTTGGGTTTTAGCAAAGGCCGGGGAAAAAAACCTGAAGGGGGGGGGGGTGTAACCACCCCCCCCCCCCCTTCGGAGACGAGGGTTAACTATTTACTGCTGTTTGCAAAATGTCCTCTGAAGCTATTTTGATTATTAACTATTTAACTGCAATGGTGCAAAGGTATAGAACTACAAACCCTATTGCTTATAGTATATAAGTTTTGTTTTAAAGTTTTTCAAGCTTTGAAAAGTTTAGGGATGGTATACTTTTTAAAAAAAATACTCCATATGGACTTAGTTCATGAATGACAGGTCCTTAAAATGGGGCTGTCAGACGACGGAGTTTCTGTCCAGTTTTTTTTGTCTGGAAAGGGAAAAGATGTTTAAGAGCTTCTATCTCACCGATGCAGTTCATATGTACATAGGTTAGCTTAGGTTTTAAGTTATGAGCCTTTTAAAGTTTAGACTTTTTAATTTAAATTTTCATGTCATTCAAAAACAATCTTTGGCACCAAATTAGCCTTTAACTGAAACTGAACATTTCTACATACAGACCGGCCGTAAAGTGACTTAGGCCAAAATTTTTGACAAATTCGCAGAATACTGATTTTGGGTCAAAAATACTGTTTTTGTCTCTGTATACTGAAATTTGTATTCCAAAGTTGGCATGTCTGCTGCTGTTTCCACCCTAGGCCTACATGCACACATTGTTCTGTCCCTTGCATTTAATGGTCCTTGGTAGTGGCGTCCCCCCAGAAACATTACCCTCTCACGGGTGAGGGTCAATTTCTTTAAAGTCCTTAGAGTCAGTTTCTTTCCCAATAAATGGTCAGAAATACGAAATTACTTGTATTCACATGTAATTGATTTCCAGACACTTTGATACCATTTGCCCTGGGTAATGTCCCACATGTTGGTGACCTGTGTGACCTTAAGGGCAACGAGAGATTTTGAAGTCGTCCCTTATATCGGGTCATCATTTGTATTTATTTCATATAGCTTAGACACTCAAAATAATTTTTTACCCTTGTATTTGCTATAGAAATGCCTTTACAGGGAAAACAAAAGGTACTTTTATTTGCTCATATTTCCAATATAAAACCTAGGCTTAATTTCGATTTGCTCCTCTAATACAAATTAGAAATTTCCACATTTTTGAACCAAAGAAAATATTCTCAGCTTAGTCTTTCAGGTGGGGGTATTTTTCATGGAAAGCTTTACTCAATGCAAAAATCAGAATTTTCAATGTTTTCGGACAAACCCTGATATGTGAAAATCTCTCGTTGCAGCATCAGCAACCTGTGAATTAATCAGAATTATAAAATTATAAAATTGCTTGGTGTATCAGGCACATATGTCGATCGATTTTCAAACACTTTTGATACATTCACCCTTGGTAGTGTCCCCATGTTGTGACCCATGTGACCTTGTGTGACCTTAAAGTGATCAGAATTATAACATTGCTTGGTGTATTCACATACGTCCAAAGATTCATTAATCATAACACTTATGTTGTCAATGCCTCTTGTGTAGTGGCCCCGTGTTGGTGATGCGTATGACCTTTTTGACCTTGTGGCCCTAAAATGGTCGATTATAAAATCGCTTGGTGTATCACATAGCGATCAATTTCTATGCACTTAATAAAATGACCTTGGCATAGTGTCCCCGCATGGGGGGGGGATCCGTATACCCTTTTTGACCTCGTGTTACCTTAAAATGGTCAGAATTATAACATTGCTTGGAGGATCCACATATCACCCGCGTGTGGTGACCATAATGTGACCTTTTTGACCTTGTGTGACCTTAACATGGTCAGAATTATAACATAGCTTGGTGCATCCACATATGTCAATCGATTTTCATGACTTTTATACAGTGTGCCTTGGTCGTAATCCCACATGTTCTTGACCTCATGTGAACCTTTGGTGACCTTGACACTTGCGTGTTGGGAATGGATTGGGCAGTGAAACTCGGTGAGGGTGGTCAACATTCATTGCCGCAAAAATTTTGAAGCCGTCATTTCACAAGGACATGTGGTGTCCATCCAATTTCAAATAATCACCTACAGAATAGTTTTTGTATGGTCAAGAAACTTGGTGTAGTAAACAATTTGGTTCTGAAAAGTTTTTCAACAACCATAAACAACATGTAATACCCACCAGGCGACATTAGTGTCAAGGACCGCCTGTTTTAACAGTTTCACGAGAGACATTTTTACTTGCCAAATTAGTGATTTGACCTTGGCTGACCCCTCATTCCCTTCAAATTTTTTTGGAGCTGAATGCTGACGACAGGCTCCCACTGAGTTTGATCATCCTACCACCTACTTAATGCTTTGACCTTGAATGACCCAATATGACCTTGAAAGACTGTCAAATTTTTCACCAACTGAATGTTGAGCACACCCCCCAAGTTTCATCATCCTACACAATTGACGAGGGCTATAGCATTTTAATCCCTTTAACCTTGAATGTCCCCGCAGGACCTTGAAATGACCTTCAAACTTTTTCAGCACTGAATGGTCACCACAATCACCACATTTCATATCCTACCACATTTGACAAGGGTATTATAGCAGAATTATCCCATTTGACATTGATGACCCCACATGACCTTAAAATGATTAAATATCAAAAAGAATCGTGCTTTGATTACAAGGCTTATAACAATATATGTATTCTTGGACCAATTTGACTCTCGTCTTTGACCATATTTGACCTTGACCTATTGTCACATGACCCCACTTTACATCCCAGCCCACGCCTACTTGAGATGCATCTATGTTGCCAAGATGGACACCCACAATTGCATGATTCCAGAGATATTTGGCGTGGGACACACACAAACACCACACATCAAAAAGGCATTTCGATAGTCCCCGTGCCAACCAAAGTGGGCAGGGGACCAATAGTGTGAGGCAATAAATCTTGGAGATTGAGGTTGATTTGCTTATGCAATTAAAACTAATACATGACAAGGACATTAGAGGTCATTCAAAGTAAAGGTCAAATAGGGTGAACATCAGTGATTAGCCATGAAAGAACACTCTTTAAAAAAATGAGAACAAGGGTTACATACCAGAGTCTAAGAAATCCAAGTTAAAAAAAACCAAATCTTTAAATGAACTTCCTCCAGCCCCCCCCAACACTTGATTGCTAGACTCAAAGACTTGATCACAAAAAACATCTAACCAAAAAAACCCAAAATAACAACCAACCAATCTCTACCTCAAAACTCTAACACACTTTTCTTATGGAAGCTTCAGACCCTTGGTGCTCTTGTTTGTATTACTATATATACCTCTGATGAAAATGCTGATATGATCTTTCTTAACATCCCAAGTTTTGACTGTGTGAAATCAATTGTCCCCTAGGTTCCTAGGTGGCCGTAACCCCTTACCCGGACCCGTGCTAGGCTAATTCACGGGCCTCACACACTAGGGACTTTAGGGATAAAGATGGGGCAATTACATGGAATTCCCGTCGGCAAGGTCGGCAAACGTGTGGGCAGACGAACTGATATCGGGTTACAGTTTCATTGAAAAAACGACCTCGAGGCGACACTCTGGCTAGAAATCTTAGAAAGGCTCCAGGTCATGAATTTGCCATTGTCTCGCTAGCTTTGAGCAATGGTTCATTTTCACTGTTGCTTTAAACAATGGAACCACTGAAGTGATTGGGCTCTCAAGGTACCCAAAGTCCGGGGAGGTGTTAAGTTCCTTAGATAGAGTATTCTTGTGAACATGGAACATGAAGTGTGAATTTTTTTCATCTGGCTCTTAATGGTAAAGCTTGGATTCAGGATAGAATCGCCCAAAAGTGTCTCAAAAAAGTTTCTTAGCATTCAAGAATTATTTTGGCTGATGATTCTTCTGCTAATATTATTCTCACAATGTGTATCATCAAACATGTAATACCATGTAACATTGTATCTGAATACATGTGTGTCAGAAAATGCTCATAAAACTTATTTCAAATTAGATTGTTTTAAAAACCAGGCACCAAAAGTTACAATATGGTACCTCATAACTGGAATTAGAGTGCAAGTCAGCACAATTACAAACCCTTCGCAACCAGGCACATATCATATGCTTTATTTTGGCGTAAAGGAATAAAGCACGCGATAAGAGTAATGTGAAGGGTATAGTGTATTATACTCCACAATTCTTAAAGAAATATCAAAATTGTATGTCCCATGCATACATCGACACCCAAATGTACATCCATGGTGTTCCAGTTACATGGTTGATACGCAGCTGGATCATTGTGGTCAGGTCACCCAGCTCTAAAGAATAACCATATTATAGCTTTTTCACCAGTTAAAACAAGGACTTCTGCACTCATTTACAGAAAGTGCGAAGGATCGTCCTACCGGGTCAAGATGTAACAGTATTCTGCTATGTTCAACTTCATGAAATTACCTTTTGGAAGTTTGGTTTTACTAACTATTGAACCTCAGCTTCTGACTATAATCAATTTTCAAGTTCTGTGGTTTGCGGTTGAAAAGGAAAATGTTATGCTTGTATCAGTAAACAAAATGGGTTATTAGTACAAGACATTGGTTGTCCCTGTGTCAGAAGGTATTTTGGAAAGGGGACTCTGAAAATAACAGAACCTTAAATCGATGTCTGGATGAATGTCCAGAGGTATGTCTGTTGTGCAAAAAATGTTGAGAATTGGTTGTTCGGTCCCTGTGGTTTTCTTATATATAGATGAATTTACAAATGATGATACTACCTAAAACTTTAGGGTAGAGGTCTCTGAGGGTACAGTTGGATTGGCAGGAACAGTTAGCGTTTCATCCATTAAAATCATTGTAAACAACATAAATTCCATTATTCTTCTGAATTTGACAATGTACTGTGTTAGTGCAGGTTTCAGAAGACCAGCCATTAATGATTATTAAAATTGAGAGAACCAAAGCAAAAATGTACAGAAATTAAATATAGCTCATTATAGGACAGACAGTGTTACGAATTGAGAGTGTATATTGCGAGGGTTGAAATTTCAGAGGGACGTAACTCAGAAACTGAAAAAAAAAAAAAGAAATATTAAAGAATTTCTTTGAATTCTGCTGTAATTACGGCTTTGAGAAATGTGTATGTATAATATTTTCTACTAAGCAAATTCTATTCATGATTAAAATGTAAAAACATCTAATAAGCTCATATATGGTACTGTAAGCAACATAGAAACAAAGAACAATTTTAATTATGAACGCAGAATTAAGAAATCGTTATATTCTTTCAGTGTTGAGTTACGGTCGTTGTTTGTCAACCCTCGATTTTATATAATTTGATTGGACATACAATGGTATTTTGTAAGTCTGACTGTGATTTAATAGGTTGCCAACCTTTGGATTCTCAGGATCTGCTTGGGATGTATATCCATATTGATTTCACAGATTAAAATAATAGGAAAAAATAGAAAAAATAAAGTAAAAAAAAATGTTTCAATTGTACTCTACAAACAGTCTCATTGAAAGATATAAATTTTATATCTGTCTTGAGAAAGCTGTTTCAACATTAGCTAATTATGTACGGTAACTGCTACATAAAACAAAATTATGTAAGCAAGGAAAGATAAATAAAGTTGTCTTGTAGAAAACTATATTACTTAGTGGTGACCTTGTAATATTAAGTGCTAATAAGTCATGGTCCTTGTTGCATCATCGGTTTTGTAAATGTGTTGAAAAATACAATGGTTGCATGTGGCACATGTCGTGGTGTGCTATGTTGGATTCCATGCGTTGCGTACACAACTGAAAATCATGATTTTGAGTGTGTATCCATAAAGGTGACCCAAATTTGCATGAAAAAAGGGTTCATTCACATACTAAGGCTGAAAATGAGACCCATGTTGCGACGTGTCCCCTTTATTGTCATATGTGTTTGATTACCCCCCCCCCCATTTCCATTGGGATGGAGTATGCTAAAAAGAATTGTGTATTAGGTTTAATGTATTTTTTTACCTTGGTATATTTAATGTGTGAATCCTCTCGAGGACATTTCAGCTTGTAGCAATTATAGATATTCACCCTGTGAAACTTGCATAAAAGTAAAATAATTTTGAATCCAACCCTGTATTAATGTAGGGCTATCCAGATGTTTGTCTTTTATATCAATTTGCCATTATACGCAAATCTTTAAACCATTAAACAAATATGTCACCATATCATGGTGCATGATGATCATGTTTCTATGTAGTTTTTGTCAGTGGTACATGTATATCCAATGATAAGGGGCGAATCTTTTCAGTCGGATAATCTCAATGTTGCTCTTCAGGTGACTTACATAGCCCTATGGAAGGCACAATTAATATAGGAGAATTTAGTTTATTTGCATTTAACCGTGATCAGATCACGACTCATGACTTGGTTGGGTGGTAGACCATGGTGATTTCTTGTGCTCTACAGTTTTTGCCGAAAGCTATCTGTGTGTTTATGAATAATAATGAGGCCATTTGTATATCAACAAAGCTGTCTTAATCCAACTTTACCGACAAAGCGCAACTCCCAGAAAATTTACACTTGGTATGGTGGTATACCGATGAATTTTTGGTGCCATATTGTTTTGCATCCCCGTATCTGCATGGTTAATGATACTAATAAGCTAATTTGGCATATTAACTAAGTGCAGACTGCATAATTCATGTTTTTAATTGTCACAGAAGGCTAAATTCCCATTCAAACTGTATTTAAAGTAGAATGATTTTTTGTTAATATAGTCACTTGAGTGTGTATGTGAGTTGGAATAGTTTGTCAGGAAATATCTCACTGGATTGCTGCAACAAATTGAAAGTACTGGTATAGTGTCACAAAGTGGCACTCAATAGAATTAAATACTGCCGCAGCATTACTGTTTTGAAACATTAAACAACATACATATTTCCCCTGTATTAATATTTTCCTTATCTATTATTACCAAGTTGTGCCATTGGTCCTTCATTTGTTCTTTCACATGCGTGTCTCTACGGTAAGTGGAATCAGCGGCGCCGTCGTTTTTCAATTGAACGGAAGTCCACCGGAATGAAAGTTACTGAAGACATGTTATGTAACGTCTATTCAATCTCGTAGTCTTTTCCAATCTCGCTGCATTGCTTTTAATGACATTATTATAAATTAATGCTTACAGTATACTGTAAAAGATAATTTAAACGACTGAAGCCACAGAAAGCCAAAATAAAAAGTATTGTTTTTTTGTTGGTTGCTTTGCCTATACTGATAATAGCCCATAATGACTATTTATTTACCAATTTGATATGTCTGATGTAGATTTAATTGGAGTGTTTTGTCATATTCAACAATCATTTATTCAGGGGAGGGTGGCGCACTGTTAGGTATTCGCCTGGGTGGCCGAAGGTCCCCCTGTTCATGCCCCAGCGGGCCAATTAGGGATTTAATTGGGTACTAAATTTGGGATTTGATTTGTATGACACCATTGGTTAAAACTAGTGCGTAGTGTATCGCCAGCTTTCACCACCCCTTAGTACGGTATTTACAATACTTTTCGCTCTTGTACGAGTTATTATTTGATACGGACACTTTTTCACAGAAACAAAAATAAAATCGAATTTAGTATTTTGAATACCTTAGTGCCAAAATTATTAATTATAGGAAGATGAAGATAATGCGAAGCCGGGGGGGGAAAAGTATAGGCTCACAAGTCCAGCCCTTAAACGACTGCCCCACGTGGGATTTTTATTTAGTGTGAAAATATAATACATAAACCTTACCTACTAATTTAAAAAAAAAACGCTAAAATTTCTAAATTACACTTTTGCGTAGGCGAATAAGGATTCCGATTGATAACAAAAAAATTAACAATACTCCAAATCAGTCAAATTTGGTATTTAATTGAAGAGGAAAGATTGTTTGGGTGACATTTCCGCGTACCGAACGCTTCCGAAGACGCTGTTCCAAAGGACGAAGAAAGAACGCGCCACAAAACATGTTGATCTAACATGTGATGTGCTCTATGACGTTCATCGTGACGTCACGGGCTTTAAAAAAATCATAAAATCACTTTTGGCTGGTATCTATTGCGTTTCGGATATTTCAAGCGTTCCAACCCCCCCGTTGAAACCATTCTAAGGCTTCATGCGATACAAGGTTAATATGTTGGCTACATCATAGTATCTGGGCATTCTGGTCATTTACCTGGTATTTTACTACAAAAGTAATAATTAGAGTGTTCGTGTGAAGGCCACCTACGGTGGTTCCGGGAAAATCCGCCCGTCTAGCCCCCCTCTTAAGTATCTGGAATGTGTTTAATAAAAATAAAGAGTTAAAGTGACACCTCAACCAGTTTGGTAATACTTCAGAAGTTGTTCATTTTTCAAAAACATTGCATCTCATCCACTAATTATATATGAAATTGCAAATTAATATGCCAAAAATATGATTTAGTGCTGCTTGCAATACGCTTCTTAGTTGGTGATAGTGTGAAGTTGCTATGATATATTGTCACAGATATGCATATTCTTTGAATATAAAACCCTAAACCCTAACCCAAAATCCCCAACACTTTAACGCCACTACTTTCCATGTAAAGTGCTCATGGTGCGGTCTGGCATCCTAATAGGCACTTGGCTATTATCCTTTCATATCATCAGGTATTCAAGGTATTTATTTGTGATTACTCACTCCCTATATAACCATATGGTATACTGCCCTCTCACGGGATCTCCTTCACCTCGCCTTTCGTGCTTTCATTTTGTGTTCATTATACTTTGGTCTTTATTTTCTGGATAAATCTCAATTTGAATGTAAATTTAAACTGGATTTGTGTTTAGATTTATTTTCAGCATAGTCACCGAAAAAAAAGCTCACTCCAACCATAATTAGAGGCATAGTTCATTTACTTGTTGTCCGAAAGATTGAGAAGTGGCTTTAACCGGCCATTCAGAGCATTTGGCCTAATCTAGAGGCACGCTGTGCGTGGTACAGTACAACTTATAACAAAACATTGTATACAGTGTTGGCAACTTGGTAGCAATCCACTTTGCAAACCGCTTCAGGAGTATTTATGCAAAACTACTCCACCGGTTTATTATTTCAACTTGTTTGCCTGTTACTTAGATTACTACCAGAGGCTGTTTGAACCAATCCCATAATGCATTGCACTGTTGCCTATACTGTACATCAGTACCTAGGGATAAAAGTGTTCAGAAGTTTTGAGGACCCAAAACATTTCATGATCAGGATAAAATTCCTTAAGTTACTTGTGCTTAATTGTGAGCCAAAATATGTTTTGGGGATGGGTTGGTGCTGCCTATCTTTCCTCAATCTTCACCAATGAGGTCTCAAGTTCGATTTCCTGTAGTTTGGTAGGGCTCGATCTACACTCATTCCCGTAGGTGTTCGCGTGTTTCTATTGTTCCTCCTCCTTCTCAACTCGAGCTTCTTGGCATAATCTGTCTGGGCGTTATGATTTCTCTGAGGTGCTGAGGCATTTCTGGCTGCTGCCAACCCCTTGAGGTGTTTCTATTATTAAAGCAAGGTATTTATGTTTGGGATACGCTCTTAATCCTTAGACTTATTTTTAAGTCTAACGAGACTGTAATTAGTGCAAAATCTTTTTTTGTACGTTAAAATTTAAATCTGTGAAAAGGCTTTACGTAAATAGTCCTTTTGATTTGAAATAACCTTTAAATGAGTTAAAAACTTTTTAATAAATCATTTAAAGATTTATATTTGAATCTAAGGAATTGTTTTTAACTCCCAAAAGGTTTTTTGTCACTATTTCCAGTTACCACCTTAGACTATAAAAATAAATCTAAGGAATGAGAGAGTGAATTAGGATTTTTGTGGGATCACATGACCTTATTGAGTGAAATTTCCCAGAACCGGTGCATTATGTATGGACGCAATACACCCACGTGGATTACTACTCTTACCCTCCAATTCATTTGATACACTATGCATGCAATATATTCTCTGAAATCGGATTACAAGTGGAAGTATCAAGTTTTGTTTATAATTTTTAGAGCAAAAAAATCCACTTTGTATTTTCAGGTTAGGCAGATTGTCATTTAAGTAGGTTTACATAACGAGGGTTGACAAACAGAAGGACGTACTCACTTTTGGTGATTTTGAGGTTTGGTACCAAAACAATCGGTAACCACCTACAGATTCAAAAAACCATGACCCCTTAATTCAAGTCTACTTCCTTTTGCTCTATAAAGCAAAATAACACTTCACCACAACTCAAAGGTCCACTTTGTTTACTAAGCAGAAAAGCCTTAACTATGAGTACGACCTCTGATGGTAAATGTATTATCCAACAATGAGTTGAGGCTTCATAGCTTGCACAATTGCAAGAATTCAACAGCTTTTACAGCTCCATTCCCACTTATATTGATTGTCTTTTAAAAACATTCCACAAGGGATTACATGCTTAACATCTATTGAAATAATGTGTCATCATAGGCATGATTGAAGCTGTAAACCTCACAGATTACCGTTTCAGTTACCATCAGAAGGACGTAACTCAGCACTTAAAAGAAATAATTAAAGAATTTCTTTAATTCTGCTGTTCATATAAAAATTGTTCTTTGTTACTAAGTTATATAATGTTTGCTTACAGTAACATATATGAGCTTTAATGAAGGTTACATTTTGAGTAAGAATAATTTCTTAGTAGAAAATATTCCACATCACCTTTCTCAAAGCAGGGTATTTTTGAGTTAGGCTTTCTGAATTGTCCACCCCGATAATGCAACAGGTCTTTTGTATCGGCTTTGGTCCCAGAGTTCGCATATTTTACTTACTTTACTGGCTTCAGGGTACTTGGGTAGCTATTTGTGTTAAGTTGTTGTTAGAACCTCTTTGCTTGTGGTTTTTGTTAATGTATCCTTCACGTTTGAAGCATTTAATTTGAATTAATTAGGGACTAACGAAACCATCAATTTTAGCAAAATTGATGTTATAAAACTAAGCAGTTTTATATCCTTTTTTTGGTTATTATTAGTTTTTGGTAGGCTTCACACACATTCATTTTTTTAGAAAATGTACTTAGCTTTTTTTTTTTAATTTGCAGAATTTGAAATTTTTGTGCCCTTCTGCTTGCTAACACAATGCACTTAGGGATACTTTGTGTGGTGTGTGTGTATTTGTGTGTGTGTCTGTGTGTGTACCAATATTATACCTTGTGAGGATATTTTGAGTGTGTCTTTTGAGATTTTTTTTTCACTGTGGGATGTTTTTTAAAAAAAATCTAAATCCCGAAAACTAATTCGTATGTATTAGTTGTAGTCCACCCTAATTACCACATAAACAAAAGTATAATATAATATCACACTTTATTCCACTAAGTAGGCTGTTACCCCCCCCCCCCAAGAAAAAAAACCTTACCCTCCCAACCCCCACATACCCCTAAACTTTTTAGTGTCAAAACACTGTCTCCCAGGGGGGAAGGACGCCCGATATTCGATACTAGAGGTGGGATTTTGGAGTTTGCCAGGCTCCTGTGGAGCTCTATGGAAAAATCCCCTACATCGGCATTAATATGCCGCTGATTGATTCCGCCAAAACCGCTTGATGAATTCATTCAAAAGACATAACAATGTTAAAATTAAATTTAAAGCAATTTGTTCTGCAAACTTTTAGTTCTTAGAAGAATTTGGAGAAAATGCATTTAAAATTCAATTTTCGCGCCACTTCAAAAATCCCTAACGGCTGAGACCATTATTTATTACAATTTAGTCTCATTCTCATGTATATGGGTGCTACCACGCCTATTGACTCCCCGTGGGGGGGGGGCCACTCGTGATCTGATAGCGTACACATGCGTGACCAAATTTTTCGAACACCCCTAACGAGTTTTTCTCGTGAAGGCAAAATTACCCCAAACAAGTTTTTAGCGCGCTTTCTCCAAAATTTTACCCCCAACCACGTTTTTTAGCGCGCTTTCCCCCCAAAAATACCCTAAACAAGTTTTGCCTCATTGGTCCTAATTACACCCCTAAACAAGTTATTGTCTAAATGTGACCCCTAAGACAGTTTTGCATGAATGTCCAACAATAGGCTTGGTTTGGGGTTGCAAAAAGATCCTGTAGTTGTCAAAGAGCATTCTTGGGATTTCCGCATATTTTTATCTCCACTCCAGACGCCCATGAATATGTTAGAGTTTGACACGAATTGATTCATTAACAGTTCATGATGCTTTCCAATTCCACACATCGTTCCCAAGTATAGGCCTATCAAATAACAAGCTACAATCCATCGGAAAACACCGCGGTCATGGAGGTGGCTCAAATGCCCGATGAATCAGATTAATTGTGCAGATTCTGGCGCTTCGTTTCATGGAATGCCCGAACTAAATTGATTGAAAAATACCTTTTTATCTTATGTCTTTGCTAAAATGATCTTTATAGGTGGTCCCTCTACTTCACATCCTAATTTAATGAATGAACAAATTGCAAGCTAACAAATGGTGTATTCCGTTGCTCCCGTTCGCCTGCCCGTACGTCTATCACTCCATCACCTTCACAACGTTGATGCTGCCAAGTCTGTTTTGTTTTACAAGGGCCATTACAACGATTCACACGCAATTCTCAAATGCCTATTGTGACCGCTTATATTGACAATCCTTGCTACAAGCGCAGCGTTCATAACTAGCGTCACACATAATCTGTAGTAATGTGTATAGGTGCCTGTTAGTATTTCAGGATTCGATGTACTCTTGGTATTGGTGCTTCACGGACGTCAAAAACTTTCAGATCACCAACAAAAATATTACAGGGAAGGGTTAGTTTTCGGCCATGCGGAATAGGAGCGACAGTAGTACAAAACACGATTTATAAAAAGAAATGTACCCAAAACGCGTTTTAGCCAAATTTAAAGACTACCCTTTTTCGTGAAATCTGCGTTTTGATACCCTAAAAGCATGACCGCGCGTGACGCGCCCGACACTAAAAAAAAACACCCATTCTTCACGCGTTTTTTGGTTCACGCATTTGTACATCATTATAGTTGAGGGGCCCCCCGGGATTTGACTCCACGAGGTCGAGCACGGAACGTATACAAACGCCTCCGAGGACTACGCACTCATGCAACACAACGTATACCGACGTATTAACAGGATCTGGCTCATATCGCAACACAATTTGCTCAAATTTCCTTTAACCAAGACTGATTTTGTCATAGTTGTGATAGCATTTTTTCGTCGTGGAAGTTGTTAACCGTATATGATTCGTTTTATGGGTGGGCTTTTGCAGTAAACCGTTTTTGCACCATTATGACAGAAAGAAAAATGACCGTATCATGAGTTTTTAACACACTAAGAATCTATATACATGTTGCTGGGCATTTATATAGGTGCTAATTTTACAAGGGATGCCAAAATAAATCTGACCTTCCCCCAATCTCAACAAAGCATATCCCATGTGTGTGTGTGTGTGTGTGTGTGTGTTTGTGAGTAAGTGTGTGTGTGTGTACTCGCTCTCTCTGTCAATCGTTCCTCTCTTTCTAGCTGTGTCCCTGTGGGTGGTAAAAATAATAACCTTGTACTTTCTGGAGTTGTCTCTTATCTTTTACCCTTGATCACTTATTTCAATTCCCTACTCAGATTGACCTATGATGAACCCATGTGACGCTTTGACCCTATTCACCAAATTCGATGGCAGATGACACCAAGCTTTGGTAGCATTCTTTGGGTAGCTATAGACTGAAAACAGCTATATGGTAGCTCCATAGTTGAAATTGGGATGGAGCTCAGAGTGAAATTGGTATGGAAGCTTCATAGTGATCATAGTTACATAGATTAAAGTAAGGAATAGTTTTGACTGTCTTAAATGCTTAGTTCCCCAATGTAGGGGGCACCAAAGGTCAACATCTTTCAAAGGGCATTGACCCTTGTGTCCCCTTCTTCGGTAAGTACCATTTAAGACACTCAGAATTTGGACTCTATTGACCTTTACCTCCCGAAAACCAATTTCCATCCCCACCCCCCTACGATAACTCCTTTTTTTGGTAATGTTCACAACCCATACCTACCAAAATCAGTTGAAATCACTTCTTTTAAAAAAAACATCCAGTGACTTACGTTAGGTGACTATACAACAAGGTTCTTTGCTTTGTACAGGAGGGGACAGTGCCCTCTTAAGCATGTTAATATCAACCTTGTTGCTGCTGTGTCTTACTAGGCCACTTTGACTCATGCCATATTGTCACTAAGTGGGGATAGGATGGTCTGCCCTGGAAAGGTGGCCTAACTTGTGTCAGCAAATTGGCAATTCCAGCCCTTTCCACTCTCCATTCTGGTTATACCACTGAATATAAGCTTTTCATTTTTTTTTAAAAGAGGGCTATTTTTGAAAGTTTGTGATATTTTGAAAATCATTTCTTTCAAAATTTGTTTTGTTGTTTTGAAATTCCTCTAATTGCAGCTTTTGTCCCCGCCGAACGAGTTCGGAACGGGGACTAAAATGAGTTCACTGGCCGTCCGTTGGTCCGTGAGTGATAAAATGTTAACCCATGTTGTTATACGATTTATCTGGAGTTCCGTAAGGGCGACAATGAAGGTCTTGGTGGAAGTAAGCGGCTTGATGATTCTCGACCTGATTGCTAATTAAGTACGCGAATTTGGCATATTTGACAATTTTCCTGCAAGGCCTTTGTACAAGTTTTCTGGAGTTCCCTTAAGGCATTATGGTGTAACTTGGTGGAGGAAGCGGCCTGAAGAGTTCTCGACCTGATTATGTTTTGGACATATTTCAGGCATTGAGTAGCCAAATGACTAATTAATATGCAAAATCAGCGTAATTGCTATATTTGTGAACGGGACATGCTACTCAAAATTCCTGCGCTGAATGAGCTATCAGGCGCACATCTTTTTGGCGATTTGAATTATTGTGATATTTGCGTTAAGATTGCACATGAGCTAATTACATATGCTAATTGCTGTATCTCTGACACGGTACGTTCGGTATAGGCAAAATTCCTTCGCTACATTTGAAAAGGAAAAAACCCCCCCTAAAAAACCTTATAGCCATATGGGAGGTGTGGGGTGTTGCGGGTTGGGTGTTGCGGGTTTTTGGGGAGGGGGTTATGCCTGTGCAAGGTGTTTTGGAAGGGGGTAGCTGTTGCGGGTGTTTGGAAGGTAGTTGTGTATTGCGGGGTGTTGGGGAGGGTGGGGTGTTGCGGCTGTTGGGCGGGGGTGTTGTGTGTATGGTGTTGTGTTTGTATGTGTGTGGGAGAGTGGGGGTGTTGCATGGTATTGGGGTAGGGGGTGTTTGCGGGGTGTTATGGGGATGGGTGAGGGTGGTTGGCGGGGTGTTGGGGAAGGGGGTATGGTGTTGCTGGATGTTGGGGAGTGGGTGCATGGTTCGAGGGTGTTGGGGAAGGGGGAGCGTAGGGCCAATTTGCAGGGTGGTGTGTTGCAGTGTGTGGGGATGGGGGTGTTTGGTGATGGGGTGGCGTGGGTGATTGGGTGGCGTGTGTGGGGTGTGGGACAATGTGCAAATTCCTTCCCAAATTTTTGTATAGTCAGTTTTGACAATTTATTCATGACTGGGAATGCTTTGAATAACCAAACATCAAACGTAAGTTCCCCCAAAAAGAACCTACTGTAATTCCAGGATATCCGTTTTTTGAAGATGAAACCTAGTAAGGTTATAGCTATGGTTTGTTGAAGCGTGTTGTGACAATGAGAGGAATCCCTTACCTTCACGGCTGAATGAGCACAAATAACACAAATGAGCCCTTTTTTAAAAATTGCAACGAGTGGTTCATGTCCTATTTCACGTGTTACAAATGTAATGGATATGCGGATTAAAAATCCCCGCAAGGTTGCACCATGCATGTCACTTGAATTATTACCCTTCGGTCACCTGGTCAGGCATAAATGATGAATGCATCCATCCATGGGATACTGGGAGTCATTCCATAAGATTATTGAATGGAGAAAACATTTCAATCAAAGGACCTGGTATCACAAATGTAGGCTATACCCAATTACTTTCCTTGCCCCACACTCACTACCACAACCCCAAACACCAACCAAAAGCATACAGTATAAAGATGATTTAAGTCCAAACTGGGATTGCAATAATTAATCATGCCCTGGTTATCTGTTCAGGATAGGACAATTGCAATTGGCCTGTTGGAAACTGGCACGCCTGTCATCATTATGACGTTTTTGCAATTTTAAAAAAAAATGCCTCATTTTTTTTCTTTAATTTTTGCTCATTCACCGTGAAGTAACCGCTTCCTCTCATTTTCACAACCCAGCTTCCTAACAACCATACTATACCCTTACTAGGTTTCAATCTACAGAAACGGATATCCTGGGAATTACAGTAGGTCCTTTTTTGGGGAACTTACTTGTGTGATGTGTGTGTTTATTTAGCATTGTAAAAAATGCTATACAGCAAAATTGGGTGTAGCAGTTCTTCACGAAAAATGGGCACGCATTTTTGCTATGCTACACAGGGGATTTGCACACGTGTGGGGAGTTGTGGGGTGTGGGGATGGGGTGGGGCATTGTATTTGCATCATCGCATTTCTGATGGCGACATTCGGCGGGGACATATTTACGCATCGCGAAATACGAGTTCGGCCCCCTTTTGTGTTTAATGTTTCTCTCTATATTGAGGAGTTCTGATACCTTTGGGCTTATTTTGACTGGAGTGTATTCTTAACGCAAATGGTCGGGATAATAGATCTATGTCTTCAATATATATCAAATCATATATTTGTTTTGACATATCGAAAATGATAAATGCATTTATATAGTATCAATTGCATAACATCTTCCAAGTCATTGCTACATTTTTGATTGGCCCACACTGGCTCAGGAAACAGTCAATAGTGTGTCCGAAAAGTGGCTGCCAATGAGACACAACCAAACCTTTTCAGTTATATTCTGTTCAAGATTCATCGCGCTGTAAATTGAATTTTTTATTTGACACCCTATAGATCCGATTAAATGACCATTAGTATCCTGGAAATTCCGCAGACACCTGTTCTTTGTGTTTTGTGTTTTTAACTAAAAAATCACCAATGATGCACATCATCACCATGGTGAACAAGGTGACCTCATAAATAGCACTTGTTTTGTTTAATTCTGCTACCATCAAACCACCACCTCCTTGAACGATTACTGAGAAAGGTCCTAGCATCTCTGAAATGATATTGTGATTTTGAGTCCGGCGGGTTCGCATTTTTAGTTTGGATAGGGATGTAACCTCTGAGAGTCAAAATTTTGACCTTTTTAACAAATAGAGAAAGTTTGGGCTTCAGATTGAGGAATAGGACGCGTATCCACATATTTCTAAATCATGAAAAGCAATCATTTCTATACCAAAATTAGGCAAGGGGGGGGGGGGGTGGGGGGGGGGGGGGGGGGGGGGGGGGGGGGGGGGGGGGGGGGGGGGGGGGGGGGGGGGGGGGTGGGGGGGGGGTGGGGGGGGGTAAAAAAGGGGGGGGCGAAAAGGGTCATTCAATATACCAGAAGGGCTAAAAAACGAGACCCATGTTTGCAGCAGCAGCACCTCCCTGTATAGTAATTAGTGTTGAGGCTTTTTTTTGAAAAGGCATGCCTGCTGCTTCTCCCTGTATTATTGATGGCAATTCATGCCCACCTGTCAGAAAGCAATAGCCTAGGATGCACACATGTAGTTGTACAATGTCACCTTAATAATGCTCAGGGAGGCTCTTCAAACAACCTCCTGTAGAGTGTCATTTGCGTCAAATTATAGCAAATTACTATATGAAAGATTGGTGTCAGACTTAGACTAATTCGATTGCCTTGTTTAACTTTATGCAAAAAATACACATTTTTTCCCTATCCCTAATCAATACGGTGACTTATTGATTTTATTGAGATTCAGTTACCATTTCTGCCTGAGCAATACTAGCGCATAATAGAGAAATAAACCTATCCACAACGTGTGAATTTGCATGAACATACCAAATATTAATAACAATAGTCTGAAGGGTGACTCCTATGGAGCTTAAATACATTTTGCTCTTCAAATTTTTGATTTGATTTCTAAAAATCCCTTTTTATGTTATTTGTTCATTTTATTACTTTAAAATGCTTTATGGTAGAATATGCAACTTGGAATTACTTGCAATATCCCACAAATTTGCCATACCACCTCAATAATGTGTTTTTTCCATCTTATATGTGCAGCTCTTGTTCCGGGTTATACACTCCCCCTCGAAGGTCATCCATTATTGAAGTTCACAATGTCAAAAATAAGTTTGTTGTATCGATATTGTTTATGGAGTGGACTGGTTGACCTACCGTGTGCATAGGTGGGTGATTGGTGCTCTATACTTTTCTGATGGGTTATGAATATTAATGAACCGTGCCCACGATTTTGCTCAAGTTGATTTTTTTGACCAAGTCTGTGAAATTCTGTTGAACAAATTTACAGAAGTACAGTGGTAACAATAACAACAAATCTTGAAACTTGGAGTAGTTGTGAAATGTTTTAATTTCCATTTTCATGCATATAACAGTAACATTTTTGTTGTTGATGGAATGCAATACATCCAATTACGGCAAAATCAGAACCATCATTAGGGACTATTACAGAAAAAGAGATGCTCCTTTGATGCCTAAATGTTTTTGACGCCAATTCATATTAACCATAATCATTCATTTATTTTCGAAATTTGATGAAAATAATAATGCAGGTACTTACATAGCGCTCTTACAAGGATAAACCAAGTATCACAGTGCTTAACAATTTTTAGTACTTTATTAAAAATTGAGACAAAGCAATTTTACAAATGGCAGCAGCTTAATCAGATCAGCGCCATGTTGCTACATCCAAACCTTGACGAAACACACACAGTGGGTACAGTGAGAGCTTTCATGGTTCATTTGCCCATATCAAATGAACCATGAAGAAAGTGGCAATTCTGAGTTTAATCAATAGCTCCCAGTTTTAACATTTTTTGGACCCAGTGATAAAAATTCTAGGGTATATCGTGTGCATCAAAAATTTGGGCTTGAAGTTCATATTACAGACAGAGCTAGTTTGTTTCAGAAACCTATAAGAATGACTGAATTTAGGAGCTTTATCAAGTGCATGCAATAACATGTATGACACAGGCACTCGGCCAATCACACACCAATATATTGAGTTTCTTTTGAAGCACGGATATATCTAATTCAATTTGTATTTGCATTGACTTCAAAATGTTCTCAGAATGGGTTTTGTGATTTGGTGTCCACTGATATCACTTTTGATGTGGGGAAAAATTGGATTGGAATTGAGGCATGTGTGTGTTATTCACAAATGTGTGAGTTATTCACTACCCATAGCCATTAAGATGAAGGTAACCTATGAATAGGAACTAAGTGGCATTTCAAATATGTCCTATTACAAAATATCAATGTGAGTGAATACTCATCCTATACAAATGTCTCATGTTTTCAGTTGGTTTTGATTTGTTGTGATGATCATATTTTACCAATGCTTTTATGAAGTAACCTGTTGACAAATCAGGTACCCTTGCCCTGCAAAATCTCTGGTTCTAACATTGCCATTTACTTGTTGTGTAGTTTTATGTTGCCATAACCATTTTGATTTAATTTATTTAACTCTCATACTTGTGACAGAGACATTATTGGATAAACCTACCTATTGGCATAATACAAGGCACCATTGAACTTGATCCATCTTTGATAATCTTGCATTAAACATACGATTGCCTCCTATGAAGCCTAACAGGAATTTGTCAGCATTCTAAATAACATTTACCTTTTTTCTTAATTCTTGAATGTCCGTCCAATGTTGCTTCTTAACACACTTTGACAGCATGCTATTTGCCATTCTTCAAAATCTCCCACTGGTTCCAGAAATGAAAGAGCTGAATGTGTCAGACCCCCTTTGAGATTAAGTGTGACAATAGTAAATTACAGAGTCACAGTGTACATGGGGGCAAACAACATAAAAATACCAGTGATATTATGGAGACCTCAAATGGTTGTAAAAAGACTACCCTTTTTCGTGAAATCTGCGTTTTTGATACCCTAACGCAGACGCGCGTGACGCGCCCACACTAAAAAACACCCCTTTCCACGCGTTTTTTTGGTCTCGCATGTGTACATCATTATGTTGAGTGGCCCCACCTGGATTGACTCCACGAGGTACGAGCACGAACGTATACAAACGCATATGAGAATACCGCGCTCAGGCAACACAACGTATACCCGAAGTATTGACAGGATCTGGCTCATATCGCACCACAATTTGCTCAAATTTCCTTTTTCCAAGACCTGATTTTCATAGTTGATCGCATTTTTTCGGGAAGCTAACGTATAAGATTGGTTTTATGGGTGTGGCCTTTGGTAACCGTTTTTGGCAACAGTTTATGACAAAAAATGACCGTATCATGAGTTCATTAAACACCATAGAAATCTCTATACATGTTGCTGGTCGTTATATAGCTTGCTATTTTCCACGGGTGCCAAATAATCTGACCTTCCCCCCCCATCTCACAAAGCATATCCATGTGTGTGTGTGGTGTGGGTGTTTTGTGAGTAAGTGTGTGTTTGTGGTACATCCCTCTCTCTCTCTGTCATCTGTGCCTCTCTTTCTATGTCTTTGTCCCTTTGGGTGGTAACAATAATAACCGTTACTTTCTGAGTTGTACTCTTACTTTTACCCAATTGATCAATTATTTCAATTCATACTCATATTGCAACCTTGAATGACCCCTTTGACCTTTGACCCTATTCACAAAATTCGATGGCAGATGACACAAGCATTTGGTAGCATTCCATTTGGGTAGCTCATAGTGAAACAGGCTATATGGGTAGCTCATATTGAAATTGGGATGGGCTATAGTGGAAATTGGGTACGGATAGCTCATAGTGATCATAGTGATCAAGGTTAAAGTAAGGAATATTTTGACTGTTCTTAATGCTTATTGCCCATGTGGGGGCACCAAGGTCAACATCTTTCAATGGCATTGACCTTGTTTCCCCCCTTCTTCGGTCGTAAGCATTAAGACACTCAGAATTTGACCTATTGGCCTTTTAACTCCCGACAAACCATTTCCCCACCCCCTACGATAACTCCTTTTTTTGTAAATGTCACACTCTACCTACCACATCAGTTTGAAATCAGCTTCTTTAAAAAACAATCACACCGATGAAACTTACTTTAGGA
>JAMKCH010016803.1:0-84330 GCA_023653785.1 Ophioderma brevispina | reverse complement strand
CGTTGATGTTTAGCTATCTTCCACGACCTTCTGCCACCTGATTGTCCGGTGGTATTTTGTGTAAAAGTAAGGTCGTGGAATGTAGCTATTGCAAGCGCGCTAGCGCAGTGTATTCTCCGCTCATTTATGAGATGGCACTAGCATACGATACCTACTTTCCACGACCTTATGATCCAATTTGTTTTCTCCACCCCAAGAAGGTCGCTGGAAGGTGTACTGTGGTTTGGAGAAATATCTATTGCTGGGTAAGAACACACACAAATACTTGTTTAGGGTATATATTTGGGGATGGAAATACGTGTTTAGGGTGCATTTTGTAAGTCCATGTTCACGCATCGTATCCACCTTGGAATATTAGTGGCCCCCGGGCAAAATATGGGCAAATATGTCCATTTAGGATGTGTGCAAATTAGGATGTTCTTGATATGTTGTTTGGGAGAGTTTTTACTGCTAGTTACAGCAAAAAGAAAAACCTTCTGTTGGAATTTTGTCCAGGTGTACCCATTATTTTTCTTAGATTGAGTGTAAATGATAAAACATTGAAAGAACACAATTCATCCCAGATCAAGTTTGATGCTATTATAGCCCGGAAGAATCATTAAATATATTTATATAGGCCATGATATTTAAAGCAGCTATTTTCGCTGCTCAAAAGCAAGTAATTAGAATAATAACACCAAACGCGCAGCTTTTATTGTGCAAGCGATGGAGTCTTTGAGATCCAATTTCGTTACTTTTGATCCATTGGCGTAACCAGACATTTTCTTTTGGGGAGGGAGCAGGCCGGGGCAAGAGCATTTGGGGAAGGCAAAATACATATTCCCCAATGAACCTGTACTTTACCTTCATGGGGGGAGGGGGGGGGGCAAGAAGGAGGGAAAAATCTGACTGGGCGCTTTCCTCCCTGCCCCGCTGGGTATGTCACTGTTTTGATTTTTTGGCCAAATTGAGTTAATAGTTGATTCTGGTTGCATTTTTGCACTCTTTGATTGTATCCAAAAATAAAAGTGAAATAACATATCCTACCAAAAATAGCCCCTGTCGAATAACACCCAATTGTATAAAACGGGTTTCACAAACAATCGAATTCGTATTCGATTGCTTGGAATGTCCGAAAATCTCAAAGCAAACCAGATAAATTGCGAACGATTATTCTTATTCGCTGGAACAAAGATTGCTACTTCAATGATCAAAATTAACATTTTCGTGTTTTAATTATGTTACTTTTACTAATAAAGACTGAAATACATTAGTGCTCGTTCACTGGTATCCACATTGGCACAGTCCTCTGTGGCCCAGTGGTATTTCTCACGCCTGGAAAGCGAGAGGGTTCGAGACCGTGTATTTTTCGTCCTTATTTAGTTCTGTGCTCGCCAGTTTCTCCGGGCTTCTGTGTGATATTTACCAATTTACTTTCTTGGGTTGCTATCGTTTGCTTGATCCTCGCGTGCATTGAATTGAGTTTCGCTTCGTCATAGATTCTGCTAGAATCATGCATATAAGGCCCTCCCATTCTATAATACAAAAAAGTGATACTTTTACTAATTGAAACCTACGGTCTGTGCATCGTGAAAAAGAATTATCCAAGTTTTGTATTTTTTTTTTTACATTTGGTTACAAATAAATCAAATTTGTCACTTTTAGGGGGGCATAATGTCATTAATCCTCGTCTTGCCAAAGGGAAGGGGTTACTAACACAGGTGACCTTTCCTCCGGTGCGCAAAAACGTTAAAAACTTTCGTAAAAATCTTCCACATACTTGTTTTCACATCCTTTCCGGTCATTTTGGCGAAACAAATGTGAAGGTAGCAATATTGTACGCCGTTGGTGGGAGAGTGGTTGGGACACGGGCAATATTTTTGAGAAGAAAAATATTAAATATAGGAAAAAGTTTCGGGATTAAAGATTGCCTTTTTATTATTTAGAAAAAGGAAACTACATGAGCTACATAATATGGCGGGAACTTGAGTTATGAATGAGAAAAAGTTAACAATACGGCGGGATGTTGTGACGGGGGTTCATAAACTGCAGGATGATGAGAACTTTATACGGGAGTTTGAGGAGTTGGGAACTATGTGAGCAGTTCGTCCATCTTAAAGGTGATTACCGCGACAACACTCAGATGTAACGGAAGTGTGAGTACGCATGCTGTAACTAAAAAGACCAATTTTGGCACAGAAAGATCGGTGACAGACTGAACAGATAACACTGGATGATGAGCAGTTCTGGACTTTCTTTTGCTGTCTTTTCAACTCTGCTTGTTGGGTGCGTTTTGCCCCATAGGTAACTGCATCATTGGTAATGGTTGCACTCCATGAGTTACATTGTTGAGCTTGCATTTCCCAGTTCAATGGATCAACATCAAAGCACTTGAGAGGCTTTCAAAGTGTCCTTGTGGCGTTTCTTAGGAGCACCAGTACGTGACCGTTTCCCAGACTGTAGTTCGCTAAAGAAGATCTGTTTTGGAATACGAGAATCCTCCATTCTGACCATATGACCGGACCATCTGAGTTGATATTTCATCAGCATGGTATGGATACTCATGTTGGAGCGAGTAAGAACTTCTGTGTCTGGAATCTTGTCTTGTCACCTAAAGCAGTTTAGATGGAAGCGATTCAGAGATCTGGCATGTCGTTGGTAGACAGTCCAAGTTTCGCAGCCATAAATTAAAGTTGGCATAACAATGGCTTGGTAGGCTACACTTTGAGCTTGGTGTCAAGTGTGATACCGTCTCTTTCCCATACCTTGCCACGAAGGCGACCAAACGCAGCACTGGCTTTAGCGATCATGTTGTTAACTTCTGAATTGATGTTGACGGAACGGGATAGGGTACTCCCCAAGTAGGTGAAGTTGTCTGCAGCAGGAAGCTTTTCACTATTGACAGTGATTGTTGGTTCAACATAGGGCTTATACCAGGCGCTGGTTGGTACATAACTTCAGTTTTTTGATACTGGTAGCCAAGCCGAACTTGACAAAGGCAGAGGAGAACAGATTTACAGTGTGTTGCATACCAGCTTCTGAGCCAGCAGCAAGTCATCGGCAAAGAGTAGCTCACAAGCTGTTCCTTTTTTAATCTTGGTTTTCGCCTCAGGTTGAACAAGCCACCATCAATTTTGTTGCATTTTATGCCATTGCATGGCGTCATTTGTGAAGGCATACCGAAGCATCGCTGAGAACATCATGCTGAACAGCATTGGTGCCAAAACACAACAAAAAAAAAAAAAAAAAAAACACCTCTGAATTATTGTGTATTATCATAAAAACTACCAAAAAATCAAGGTGTGCTTAGTTTGTAGTGATCTGGCAGGTAACTCAAAAACTAAGCATGATATTTGGATTTGGCCCTTCGCTTATAGGTTTGTATGCTTTTAGTCGACCCACATCTGCAGAGATTGTTTCCAAAAAACAATAACTGCTTCACAGATTAACCGCAAAGCAAATAACGAGGACTTAAAACCAATTTTTAATTGGACTTAAAAGTCCCACCTGTCCCATATAACATTTGAAATCCCATTCAGCTGGCCATAGAGCAAAATAGCGTCATTCCAAATTACCATTGATTGTCAGTGTATAGCATGTGTGCCATTGAGGGACTCTACTCCAGCATTATGCCCAATATGCTGAATAGCATTTCGACTGGTATTAAGTCGCGCGTTTTAAGACTTAGAATACGCCATACGGTGACATTTGTGAGACACACTATAATTTATAATCCGCTAAAATTCTAACATTCCACCGCACACCTGCTTTATTTGTTGCCAACATGGCCGCTCCCATCCACCCAGTGAGAACGTTTAACAAAGCTTAGCGTGATGATCCCCTTTAATAGTGTTATCACAAAAGTCCCTTTACTTTAAGTCATGTTTAAAATTTGCCTAAAATTCTAACCTCTGTAATCGGGAGTCTTCTACCTGTTTTTGGAGGCACTTGAAGTAAGTAGATGTGTCTTTTTTTTAGTATCACCACTTTTTAAGAGTGTTATAACAATGTATGTAAGGTGATACCAGTATCATTCCAAAAGTCCTCAAAAAAAAAAAAAAAAAAAAACCTTGTTTGACTCCATTTGTGACTGGGAAGCTGGCAGATGATGCGTTTTGATCTTGTACACGTGCCATCATGTCATCATGAAACTGGCGCAACATGGTGATGAGTTTCTCTGGACACGACTTTCCACAACCGTTCACGGCAGACTGAATCAATTGCCTCACAAAGGTGAGATAAAGTTTTAAATTTTGCTCTTGGCACTTCTTTTGGAGTTGACGAGAAGCGAAAATCATATCGGTGGTACCATGATTTTTTTCTAAAACCGCACTGACTCACAGGTAGAAGATCTTCCTCCGCAAGGTGACAGATGAGACGGTTTAGGATAATTTAGGAGCTATGGGTCATTCTAATACTATGCTAATCAGCTCCCTCAAATTCACCAAAAACACTTCTTAAACTTTTAAGTCAAATTAGTTGATCTTGGGCATTGTTTAATATTGCTTTATATTTAAACAAAATAAGGAAAATCGGGTAATTCCCCTTTAAAAATGCACTTTCCACCAATGTGGTGATTTTGTACAGTGTCTATTTGAAATCACCACCCTCAAATTGACCTAAAACACTTCTTAAACAGTTTAATAGTCAAATTAGTGTATCTTGCGCATGGTTTGATAACACTATATTTAAAAGAAAAATCGGGCAATTCCCCTTTAAAATCCACTTTCCACCAACTTGGCAATTTTTCATGGTGCATATTCCAAATCAGCACCCTCGAATTGTCCAAAAACACTTCTCAAACCTTTTAGTGTATCTTGAGTAGGGTTCCCTCAAATATGTCACCTATGGATCCCCTACTATATAGGTACTTTTAGTAGAAGTCTTGTTTAAGATTTACCAACAAGGTAAACTCTTAACAACTGTCATCAGGGAGTTTTCTGCCTACCATTTCGAGGTACTTTAAGCCAGTAGACGTGTCATAATTAATGAGTTTTACTATTTTTAAGAGTGTATGTATATAGAGTGACATGATTCCCAGTCTCCGTACGGGTATTTTAAGTAGAAATCATGTTTAAGATTTACTTACCATGTACCTCTATGCTGTCATCAGGGGGGTCTTTTACCTATTATTTGAAGGTTCTTCAAATCAGTATAAGTGTCATTTTCAGTGTCACAACTTAATAGTGTTATATCAATGTATATGGGGTGATACCAGTACTATTCCCAAAGTCCAAATACAGCCTGTCTCAAAAAAATTGTGCAAGTGGAAAGCGCCCGCTTTGATAATTGGAAAATAGTGTTATGACATAATGCTTACATCAACGTCAAGGGCTGGGTCACAGCTTTCAAATGCTGTTTCTTCTCTTCAATGTGCTTGTTTTAATCTCGATATGTTTAGTTAACAACTAAAGGGTATTATCACAATTATGCCACTTTTTCTAACGAAGATGAAGTTTATCTAATAATTCAATCTCTTTATCCTTTGTAATAGTGATAACCCTATTGAATATTACTAATTGAAGAAAATATCGTTGCTTACAACAACGTCGAAATATGTTTCTTCTGTTCAATTTGCTTGTTTTAATCTCGAGATATGTTAAACGAAAGGGTAAAATCAAAATTGTGCTACTTTTACTAACGAAAATGAAGTTTATCTAATATCCTTGTTATTCTGAAACCCTATTGAACATTGGTAATTGAAGAAAATATGCCTTACTGATATGAATGAGCAGCTTATCACTATTAATCACACCGTCAAGATCAATACAAGTACATACTGAATTGTTACATAATCGTTTATAATCCTACAAATGAATATTCTTTTTATTAACTGTACTGTACAGGTATTTAGATATAACATTCTATTCAATTTTCTAAAAAGTGGCACAATTGTATTTTTACCTTTTCTTCATCAACTAAACATATCTTGAGATATGTTTAAACAAGCAAATTGAATGGAACAAAGGCATTTGAAAGCTAAGACTGCGTCCTTGACATTTAATGTAAGCATCATGTCACTAAAGTATTTTCTAATTACCATAAACGGCACTTTTCGCTTACACATTTTTTTTAGACAGGCTGTATAGGTACGAGAGCACGTGTGGTCTAGTGGAAAAGCGCAGGACTTATGATCATTAGGTTGTGAGTTCGAGCCCCGCCGAGGCCAACGTGTTGTGTCCCTGGGCAAGACACTTTATCTCGCTTGTCTCACTTCACCCAGGTGTAAATGGGGAGCTGTTAGGGGTAGTCCTACTGTGCGCCGTTATAATTGGCTGCCGAATTTTCAATATGTGAAAATATGATATATCCTAGTGACAGCGGAATAAATGTAAAGCGCTTTGAGACGTTGTGTAAAGCGCTATATAAATACTTGCATTTACTTATAGTAGAAGTCATGTTTAAGACTTAAACTCTTAACATCTGTCATCATGGAGTCTTTTACCTATTATTTGGAGGTACGTAATGTCAGTAAAAGTGTCATTTTGAGTATTATCACTTTTAAGTGTGGCATCGGAGTGTATATAGGGCGATACCAGTATTATTCTATAAGTCATCATATAGGTACTTTTAGTAGAAGTCATGTTTAAGATTTACCTACTAGGTAAACCTCTATACTATGGGAGGAGGGGAGCTTCTACCTATTATTAGATGTATGTACATAAATGCAGTATTGGTGAAATGAGTGCAAGTATTATATTTCCTGGTCCTTTGGAACTATATGAGGAATTTGGGACCATTTTGATATAAAATTGGATCGATTAAGCCCAAATTAATTGGTCAAGCTATGAGTTGCAAAAATATTGGGTGCGTCTCGCCCTATATTTTAAAACTCATAGCGAGACCAATTAATATTGGGCGTAAATCATCCAATTTTATTATTATCATGTTTTGGATCCGATATTTTCACACACTTGGACTTCTCAAAACATGATAATGAAAAGAATCAGAGCATTTTGAAAATGTTACCCCAGGGTGACCTTGAACTTTTATTGCCCTATAACCCACAGATAGGGCAAACTATACCATTTTTAATCCTTAGGATATGGCCAAAATGTTGGTATATATTTCTCTATAATTAAACCTACTTTTATATATATGTATATACCCCTGTACAAACCTTGCCCCTGCAAATGCACATTCCCCGCTACTTATACTTCTAGACTTTTGATATGTTATTCTCTCATAATTTCTAAGTATAACAACACCGAAATTGTTTTTGTTGCAATTATTTTGAAGTCAACCATTATTTCAACCTCTTGCACTATTAAAGTCAGTAGACGCGCCATTTTTAGTATTGCCATTTCTTAAGAGTGATATAGAGCGACAGAAGTATAATTCCCAAAGTATATAGGTACTTTTGGTAGAGGTTATGTTTAAGAAATACCTACCAGATAAACTCTAACCTCTGCCATCGGGGGTATTCCACTTATTTGGAGATAATTAAAATCAGTACAAGTGTCATTTCAGTATCTCCCTTTCTTAAGTGTTAAAGCAGTGTAAATGAGGCGATACCAAAAGTTCCCATGTTGGTACTTTTTAAGTTTTAGTAGAAGTTAGTGGAAGTGTCATTTTCAACACCACTACTTCTCGAGGTGTTTTTTTAGCAGTATATAATGGTGATACCAATTTATTCACAAAAAAGTACTTTTGGTAGAAGCTATGTTCAAGATTACCCACACCGGCAAACTCTAACCGCTGTTCACCAGGGGGTCTTCAACCTATCAGTTTCAATAATTAAAGTAAATAAATAAATGTCATTTTGAATACTGCCTTCTTTAAAAGGAAACCGTTTTATTACCCCCGCCCTACTTTTAGTGGTTGAGCACTTTCTGACTATTCAGGTAAGACCATGCTTGGTCAGGGCTCGCTCGTTGTGACACCATAGAAGTGTATTTATATAACATCTCTTTTGCTTAGACCCTCCTGTTGCAACATCCTCCTTCTGAGGATCGATACCCGATGATCCGGAGGGGAGTAACGGTGGCCTTTCAGGGTCTAAATCCTTTGTAAATTTTACACTATAAAACATATATTGGACACATATGCGTGGTTTCATGGGAAAAACTGAACTATAATAAACCTAAAATGATTTAAAACATTTTTGTCTGACCATGCGCTCATTGAAATTCGTGCTAATGCCTATGGGAATGTATTTGTGTTATGCGAAATGGACGCACAATAGCGTCAAACACCTTCACACGTGATGTTCATTCTTGTTATTTCCTATGCATGTAATGACGCAAACATGCGGCCGATCTCATAACGCGTTATGCACTAGCGAATTTTTAATAGCACATGGTCAGACTAGATGTTTTTTAATTTCTTGTTACGGTTTAATAATTCCGTTTTTCCATGAAATCACTCGGAATTGTGGTCAATAATAATATTTTATAGTGTATATTGAGTAATTTATTCGTTGTACGTGTTCATCCTTTAAGATGCCTACTACCGTTGGGAATACTTAAATGTCATGTTCCGAATCTTAATATTAATTATTGGTCCTTTCAGTATCAGTATGGTATGCTACTTAAATGTAAATATTTTTATTTACTGCACTTAATGCTGTATTTGCTTTTCAGTTTGGTATTTAGAAATAAACACATCTTGTTGTTCATATTTAAAAATACATCGGGGCCTCGGACTCGCATGTGCGCCTGCATCGGCGGTTTGTAATGATAGTCTCATTTGACCTTGGCATGTGACCTTTGACCTCATTAACACATGAGGGACCTAATGGTGCACCTATGATTCAAGTTGGTTCTAATTGAACTTGAACTTTTCAATGTAGGTCCACTTTTACATTTCAGCCCTATCTTACAACTGACCTCACATGACCTTGACCTTGGTATGACCTTTGACACCCTTTCATCAGCAAATGGCTTGATCCCATGTTGCATCTACAACTTGCTCAAGTTGGTTTAAATCCATCAAAATGCTACTACAGGGGGGACAAAGGTGATCCCTATGTGTCTTCTTTGCCTCAAGGCAGGCGACACAAAACCACCTTGGTCAAGGTTTTACTCAGGTTTAGCTCTATGGTATAGCCGCTACCAGTCACAACCATTTGTAGTGTTAGTTCTGGTACTTGAAAAAAACTTAAAGAGCCTGGAACCCTGGACGTGATTCTTAAGTGCTGCAATGGTGCTTTGAGAGGGGTCTACATCTAGACAAGATTACAGGGGTGAAATTTTTATTGATCCAATCCTGCTTTAATTAAAGTATACCAGGTTTTTGGTCTTCAACCTCAAAATTCCAAAAAAAAGGTATATTTTGTACTATCTACAAGCCAATTAATGGTCTAACCATTACAATTTTAAAACTAAATTTCGCGGTTCTCGGCTTTTGCGCCGCATATTCTCAGAATATAAGCTGTGGGCCGCCCCATGAATGACCCTGTGACCCTGGCACATGACCTTTGATCTCATCAACATATGAGGGAATCGCATGGTGCCAACTATGACAAAAGTTTGGTTCCATTGAACTTCACGTTTTCAATTTAGATCAATTTACATTTTAAGCCCATTTTTCATTCAACTTGACCTCACATGACCATTTGACCTGTCAACATGACCTTGACCTTTCAACATGACCGTTGACCTCATCAACATATGAGGGATCCCATTGTGCACGATCCTATGACAGCAGTTTGTCCAATTGAAAGTTAAACTTTTCAATTGCGGTCAATTTAAAAAAACTTAACAATTTGGTGACACACACATACCACACACATCCACACCCACAATCCACTGCACACGTATTGCTAAGTCCACAATTATTGATACAGGTCATAGTATTGAATTATAAGGATAGCTTGACTGTCTTTTATTACCAAATGGAAGGGCCAAAAGGTCAAGCCCCATTTGCCAAACTATCCGTATTTTGGTTTGGCTAGCAATTGGATTAAGGTGTCCGTGCACAAGCAATTTGGAAAAAGGTTAAAAACTAACACAAATACATACACCACGGACAGACATACAGAATTTGGATTAGTAAAATGTGCCTCCCTGCACGACTTCAAATGAAAATCCTACTTTCGGTTGTGTTGTGTTGATATCTAAAATGTATCCCCCTCACTTGTTGTCATCTTAATCCACAAATTTATTTAATATAACACCAGAACTAAAATAACCAAAAAGTGGACTTTTTTCAAAGAAAAGCATGATCAGCAGGAATATACAGTCATAATTTTTATTCACATATTTGCACATAAGCTTTTTACAATTATTTTCGCTTGGAAATTATAGTACAATATACAAACAATAAAATAAGTGTTGATCTAAATTTCATAAAACTAAACATGGCATATTTTATTCTTCGAAGTCATTAAGTGACTTATGGAGCGAAGTGCTTTGTATGATATAAAGCTATTAAGGTACATATATACAAGAAAAAAGCATGTTTGGCTTTTGAGAAGTTGCTCTGTATCGCACCCCACATTTTCTGCGGGTGAATTAACAACATTTTGTTGTTGTACAATGACTAATTTCACTATCTTGGTATTTGGTGATATTCTGTCAGATCCCGTAGTCTCAATTGCCTTGGCACAGTTCAGTAGCTTTCATTCACCAATGTTTTTAGAAAATACACACCCTGGTTTTTGGGTATGATCTATGATACCCAGATAACACAAGGTCAGTTCATGTCAATGTATGTGCAAGTACAACCCACTGAACTGTGTCCTTGGTGGATGAGCATATTGTAACTCATAGTGTATTCACTTTCCTGTTTTGTAACATTCATGGATCAAAATCACTACGAGTTACAATATGCTCATCCACCAAGGGCACAGTTCAGTGGGTTGTACTTGTACATACATTGACATGAACTGACCTTGTGTTATCTGGGTATCATAGATCATACCCAAAAACCAGGGTGTGTATTTTCTAAATACTGACCTTGTGTGATATCATGATTGTGTGATTTCATGAAAATACATAATATAAAAATTATGAAAACAAAAATTCAACACTCATGAATTTTGTGAGTGCCTATTGTCATTTGTAAGGTCCAAATGAGCATATGATCAAGAATATTACATTAGCTATATACTTATATTGGAAACTCAAGGACACTGGAAACATATTCCTGTTTCTCAGAAAGGGGCACTCCAGTGGCCCCACAGCCTATACTTTGATTACCCCAAATAGACGGGCCTCATAACAGTGCGAACTGATATGGAATAAGTATAGGCGCAATTCCCCGCAAGACAACGCAAGAGGCGCAGCGTATATATTATGCGTGGCGCGTGCGATTCTGTGCACACGCTCGAGTACATTTGGTTTACTTTTACGCGCGGAACGATAACAACCGAATAATTCCCGCCTATTTGGTGGTAATCAAAGTATAGTCCTCCAAACTAAAAAAAGTTTTTTTTTACCATCTTAAAGCAGTGATTTGCTGAATCAGAAAGTCGAAAAAATCATCAAAAATCAGATTTTTGCATGTATGTAACAAGTACAGGTATCCTAACATACCCTGCAAATGATAAGACCAGAAGCAACCTAATAAGGACAAATCAGAAATTTTAATCATTACTGTCCGTTCGGACACTTACTACAACACGTAATTGAATGGGGAATCGTATCATGGAACACTGCCTTTTTCTTCCTTTTCTGTCAATTCTACAGGTGGAAAAGGTAACTTATGAGAATTCTACAGACTTATCCTTCACTTTGAAGCTATTCCTGCAAATTTCAAATATTTTTCAAATCACTGATAGTGTCTTTAACTGTTGTCCTAGGTATTGCATGTGTACCTAATTTTAGTTGCAGATTTGTAAGAAAGTATGAAGCACTGTGACACACACACACTTGGCTCAAAACATCATTAAGCTCCATCAGATTAGAATTAGTATTTTTCGAAGATGTCTTCTGAACTACAAAGAAAATGCCAAGATCATGAACATCATGAAGACTGCTAAATAAAGCGATAGCAACATCTCAAAAACCCAACATGCACAAGGACACATAGAACACATTACACACACTTATTTTGTAGAAATCCACTTGTTGTAACAGTTTGGTCATTAGTTTGTCATTTCAGTACAGCATATTTATCAATATTTTTTTTAACCTTAAAATGTAATTTTTTACGTCTTTATTATTACAAGCACTACTGTTTGTACAATTTATTAAGTGTACTACCAGTAAGATGTACAAGTGATATAAACCTTTTTCAGCTATTATTATACAAAGTAGCTCCAGTTTAGAGTGTTTAGTGTGAGCAAAATATGATGAAGTGTTTGTGTATCACGATCACTGGCCATCAAAGATTAAAGGCAATGGTGGTTGGTCGCAGACAAACACTGATTGACCAGAAGTGTCGCCCTACAGATCCCAAGAGCCTGATAAAATTCAGAGTTCCCATACAATTTCCAGGGGTTTGGGTTAAATTACAGGCATGGTTTTGATTTTGTTTTCTTGCTTTTGCACTCCCATCTGTCCTAGATGACAATTTGTGTAGATAAATTACTTGAGAGTAAATTCAAAGATTGTCCCTCAAGCTGCTGTTTTTTACTTCTTTTTGCCAAAACTTAACATTTTCCCAGATTGTGTGAAAACTCTGATATTCCGTCTGAAACCCCCACATACCGGTACAGTCCTTTTAAGGCAAAGGGTGTGTTTTATATTTGATTTCCTAACATCATACTTCCCTGGGGTGCCACCCTATATACTATCATGCAATGTCATCCACAAACGAGCCCTTAAACACTGACCTACTTTGTGTGGAAATATCCCAATCACTGACCAATCTGGATGAAGGATAAAGAGAACCCTTTTTATCGGATTACTCAAACTTGGGTGGTCATACTTCAAACCTACCAGAAATTACCGTTCTCACTGCTTCTGAATAAGAAGGGGCCCTTTTCACTGACCAAACATTAAAAGGATATTTTTACCACCTTTCACACTCATGCAACCCCGTATTTATAACACCATGGCAAAAAGTACAGAAACCTAGTACTTCTAATGACTTTTCAAAGGCATGGGTTGTTCTCAATTTTATCACAGGCATGAAGTCCAAACCATCAACAGGAACCAATCAATTGATAACTAAACGCTTTGCTCGAGTGTCAAATAACACTCCATGTTGAAGTATGGTCAACTCGGGAGCATTGGCACTGGGGCATCAGTTATGTATACTTGGTGCTGGCAAAGTGTTAACACTATGCTCAAAGATACACACGTATTCAAACCATATGTGACAGTGCTAGGGAAAGAAGTTAATAAATCTAAAGCAAAAGGAAGTATGACGTTGAAAGTTACACATAAGATACACCCTTCTGCTTATTTGCCCTTTGCATGGTTTGCCACTTGTAAGTAGAGCTTCAAAAATGGAATAATGGTATTACATAACAATGCAATCACCTCTTGCAAGGTCATTGGTTTGGTGTACAGATATAGGCTGGTATTCTGAAAGGGAGTCTAAGTTTCCAGGGTTAGTCCTACATGAGTGGACCTTTTTCCTTCTAACATACTCTAAAATGTGCTATAATGGGTGAGATAATTCCTCACAGATGGGCTAGAACAGCCCATCCATGAGAAATTTTCTCACCCATTACATTAAACTTTTATAGTATTTTGAAAGGAAAAAGGTCTACTTTGTAGGACTAACCTGGTTTAAACCCAGGACTTAAGTTAGACTCCCTTTCAGAATACCTGCCATAAACTGTAATGTAAACTGCTCCCATTCATATCGCTCCCAGTTCGAGTCTCTCCATGCAAATGGCAAAACCGTGCAAAGAGCAAACTAAAGTGATGTTACACACTTGTTCCTGAGACCATGAAGTCATCTGGTCTGTACCACAGCTACTGAGGGCTATTAATGGTCGGAAAGACCTCTTAAAAATACATACATGCAGCCCTTTATCAATTTACATCAATGCACTGCACCAATAGGTCAAAGCACTATACACCCCTTCCAGCACAATTATCTTAGCAAAATGCACATATACACAATAGAGTGAAAAAAGAGTTACTGTTCTCTTCAATAACACATCTCTTAACTGCAAGATGACAGGGCTAGAATTTCAGGAAGAATCCGAGAATGGATTCTCGCAAAGAATCCGAGAATGGATTCTCGCAAAGAATCTTGTAAATTGATTTGTGTGAATCAATGTTGATTCTCGTAAACTTATCACAGTAGTGAGATTATTCCAGCAAAATTCATTTTTGAGAATCAAGACTGATTCTCGCACTCTGCAACAAAATTCTACCCCTGGATGAGTCCATTTTAGTAAATTACTAAACATCTCTGCCCATGATCCATTTCCACAAAATAACAATTAACACTGCTGTAACCCTGTTGATATCAGAAGACAGGCTTGCTTTGATCACAGTAAACTGCCATATGAAGATAAGCGTGAACACCTAGTACAAGTTGTTCATTTCACATCCAGAACTTTTTTGTGATTTCCAATATTATGAAATATTAATGACCCCACTTCCACTGACACACTTATGAATTTGGCAACCTTACAGAATACACCACAGAGTTTATTCTGTCACAAGGTTTATGCTCTAAAGGGTGCCAAATCCGTAAGTGTGTCAGTGAAAACAGGGTCACCTTTTGGAAACACCCACTCCTTTTCCTTCAACTTACTGCAACCTCTTTGACAATATTAATTCTCCTTCATTCAACTTATCGTAATCTCTTTGATCAATTACTCTGCATGTTCAAAGTTATTGGGAGTTTCCGTAACCTAACCCATCTGACAGAGTTTTCTGACACACTTATGAATTCGGAAACCCTTCACAGAATAAAGCACATGTTTATTTCGTTAAGGTTACGGAAACCCCCCCCCCCCAAAAGTTATTCTACTTTTTCTACTATCAAAATAATTACTGTCTGCAGAGTCCGCACTAAATCGCCAACATAAATGCCCCCTAGCCAACGAAGAGTTATATCTTGCTATATCATGTAATGTGAGGAAATATTTTTTCAAGCAAAATCATGAAGTATACGAACATTTTGTGAGCATCTGGCATTTTAAGACCTGCCTTTGACCGGGACGAATCCCTTAGCGGGATTTTTCCCCTGCAGAATGAAGTAAAGCTACACCCGTTTCATATGTACAATTTTTAATGTTAGCACGAGTTGGCTTATTCAGATGATAGTGACGAGATGTATAGTCTTTTATTAATGAAATATGAATATCATTTCATCTTCAGTAATCACAAGACCTGGAAATTTATTTGGTTGTCCTTCACTTACCAACCCATTTTTGGGAGAGTAGGGAGGCAAAAATTAGCATTTTCTATAGTACACAAGAGGTGTTTTTATTCTACAAATGAATACTGCTGTTAATTTGAAAATTCTTGTTTTCAATAATTACATATGTGCAGAAAGATCCTTTGATTTAAATTTCACAATTAAATTGGTCATTAATAATCTTTTCATGATATTAATCCATTTCTTATTTACACCCATACATTAGATGATAAATTAAATGCATAACTTCTCCTTTCCTACCATCCAAAAAAAATCTGACCACCATTTTTTTTTTTTACAAAAGTCATGAATGACAACCAAAAAACATTTTTCCCTTGGCCTAACTAATGGTTACGGCCAACCTCACCACACACTACAGGGAATAGTTTGTGGAATTGATGAAAACAAGCAACTAAATAAACACTAGAAACAAAAATAAAATTACAAAAAGTGACAGAAATTACAACCCTGATATTTTCATATAGAAAATTTACAATACGCAAGTTCTAGTTTGCATTGCATTAAATACATGAAACAAAGCACATAATATATATATATAATTTGTTTTTAATATGAAGTATATACAATAACCACATAAATACACCACAAACCCAAAATATGACATTTTGCACATTCTTGGACCGTAGTCATTATAATTCTATTTTTCATCAACAACAGCACAAGCCCACACAATATATGCTTTCCCATTTGTTATGTACAAAAAATTGCAGTATCGTTTTCTCTGTATTTACACGTCTTCTCTGAGACGATTTAGGCACCAAATTTACATGTATATTGTGTTCGTCAATATAAGAAAACATTTCTTTCATCAATGTTATTGGGGAATAAATATGACATGACGACAAACACGAGGATTACGAGGGGGAAGGCAGCTAAAGAAAGGCAGGATGAATGGGGGAAGGAAAAAAAATAAGGGGGTAATGCAAAAGAACTTTAAAAACTTAGGACTTGTCTTTATATGTACTTACAAGGTTTAACAGGGTGGTTTTGGTGAATCTGATTAGCTATTTTAAGAAAACTATAAAAACGCATTACTGCATAGCACTTTAATGCTCCTAATCACACACTTTAAAAAAATGCCATTTTAAGCCCGTTATTTTTTTAAGCATGATCTGTTCAAACAATTTAATTGTCAGTACAAGAGGCAAGCATAGAATGCTGTGCATTAATTAAAGCCGATGCGTAGTTGGAATTAAACGGCTTTCTCCTCTAATGAAATCCATTAGAAACACCCAAATGTCAAACTTGCACTGGTACTAAAGTTCATAATCAATTTTGGCTGTTCTGGTTAATATAAATATTGATACCAGTTAAAGCCACAATCAGTCATTTTTTCTAATTTCAAAATGCCTATTTTGTCTCTAAATTGCTAGTGTTAGGTCATATCAACACCTTATATCACTGTTCTTTGTGAAAAACAGACACTAAAGCATTGCAAAGTGGTCTTGAACATTCCATTTACGACCATTTTGTGTAGTACTAATAAAAGTCAGGGTCCCGACTTTTATTAGTAAACATTGCATAAAAGTCGCAATTTCTTGACAAATACGGCGTGTTAAGCTTAGCCATTTACAGGGGTCTTTACTGCAACCAATTCCAATACAACAGTGCAAAAAAATTTACTTTGATGAAAAATAGGGGGCGCGATTTGTTTACATTTTGAAGAAATCGCTGATAGTGGCTTTAATAATCAAATAGTCACCTCCATACTTACCTCCCTCCTGTGTGCACACATTTCACTCTTAAAATAATTTTCAAAATACTCACGTTTTTAAAAAAGCTTTTGAAATCCCCATGGGCGGATCCACACAAAGTTGATAAGGAGCACCAAAGTTGTGCCTCATGTAGGAATGTTTACTATTTGTGTTACTCTTTAAGGCTAGTATTCTGAGAGGGATTCTAACTTTAGAACTGGGTTTAAACCAGGTTTAGTCCTACACAGGTGGACCTTTTTTCCTTTCAAATACTGTGAAAGTTAAATGTAACGGGTGAGAATATTCTTCCTGTATGGGCCATTTTGGCCCATCCTTGAGGAATTTTCTCACCCGTTACAGCACAGTATGTTGGAAGGAAAAAAATGGTTCACTCATGTAGGACTAACCCTGGCTTAAACCTGGGTCTAAAGTTAGACTCCCTTTCAGAATACCAGCTTAATTTTTTAAAATAGCAAACCAAAGATGCACTTGATATCACCCTATCAAAACCCTTAATTCAATTTTCAGATTCTCAAATTACTGTCAAATTATTACATTTTTGTAGGCTTCACTTTGGGAGATCCGTCTTGTTCTTGAATTACAGGCAATTTTTTTAAACATTTCCAAAAGGCAAAATTTAGTTCTCAACACATTAAAGTCTGACTCAGAGATTTCAGAATATAATTTTTTAATATATTAATTAAAAATAGTCAACTAGAACTAAAGATAGTCACCTAGAATGCTCAATTCCAAAGTTTGAGATGAATCGGATTTTAAAAAAAAAAAAAAAAAAAACACTCATGTAGGACTAACCCTGGCTTAAACCTGGGTCTAAAGTTAGACTCCCTTTCAGAATACCAGCTTAATTTTTTAAAATAGCAAACCAAAGATGCACTTGATATCACCCTATCAAAACCCTTAATTCAATTTTCAGATTCTCAAATTACTGTCAAATTATTACATTTTTGTAGGCTTCACTTTGGGAGATCCGTCTTGTTCTTGAATTACAGGCAATTTTTTAAACATTTCCAAAAGGCAAAATTTAGTTCTCAACACATTAAGTTTACATTGTGAAGAAAAATTGGATTTGCACTGTTAAATTCTAGAGCTGTGAAGCTGAAAAAAGCCAAAATGGAGCACAAAAAATTTTTAGCGTCAAAAATTAAATCAGGTGGCGTTGGAAAAAAAAAAGCACTTGGAATTGCTAAACAATCAGGCAGTGTGAAATGATTCCATGTAGGTAAATAGGATCACAAGAAAGTAACTGCTGTTGTTGTTGCACAAGCACTCGCGCATTGTCACTGTTGCTGCGTAAGCACAGGCACATAAAAATCTGTGCATCGCACGTTATGTTATCAGCGTTGCATTTCCCCAATGTTCCATTGTCTGATCGGCCAATTTTTCTGCAATAATTATGTGAAACCAAGCGATACAAGACAACATACCTCTAATAGTCTCCTGATGACCCATGTTAATTTTGCTTAAGAGATATTTGAGTTAGAGTGGCATGTTGTTTTCACTCGCTAAATGCAACAAACATCAAATACTTGTGTGTCTCATAATTAAGGACTTTCCCAATACAATGATATGATTGGACCATTGGGTGGTACCCAAAACTATGACAATGAAGTGTGTATGCTCATTATAATACTTTTGGGTACCTCAAATCTGGTTACACTGTTTCAGGAAAATCTGCCTACCTCCTTTTTCTTAAAGGTGCAACGAGAGATTTTGAGACACCCAAATATTGTGTCATAATAGTAATTTCATATAGATTAGACGCCCAATAGATTTCTTACCCTGTATTTGGCAACAGAAATGTCTTAAAAGAGAGAAAGAGGGCGATTTTGATTTGCTGATATTTCAATGTAAAACATAGGCCGAATTTCGTATTTGCTCCTATACGAAATTAGAAATTTAATATTTTTTGTACCCAAGAAACATTTCTACGCTTAATCCTTTCTGATGGGGATATTTTTAGTGGAAAGCTTTACATCAGGGCAAAAATCAGTACTTTCTATTTTTTTAGGGACACCCGATATGTGAAATCTCTCGTTGCACCTTTAATCTGTGGCCCACATCAAACTATGCACATGGAACCACATGCTGAATTTGATATAAACCCAAAGCAATATGAAGATTTGAGAGTCATAACACCAAAAGCAGTTCCTTTCAAGTTCTTGAGCAGTTTCACTACATGACATTTCACACCACAGACTACAATTGACATGTTTCTCTTATTTTGAAGGCATTCATAAAGCAAGTGCAAAGATTTGTGATTAGTCTTACCTTGGCCACAATAATTTGACAGAATTTAATATTGATTTTACCCCTTAATTGGTTATATTTTCTTAGATTTGTACATATTCCGACAGATCCCTTGGAGTATAAACATTCACGAACTAAAAATCACTGTGTATTGTCCCATTAGTTTTTACTGCAACAGTTATTTTGGCTGAGGGCCCCAGCGGGCATAGTCGTTTAGAGCGACGTCGAAACGACGTTGGCACGTCGAAAACAGGTCGACGGTTTTTATAAATTTACGTCGAAAATGCAAATTGAATTGACGTTTTAAGAACGACGTCAAATCGATTTGCATTTTCGACATAAATAGTGTGTAAATTTCTAAAACTCTTGACGTCTTTTCGACGTTCCAGTGTCGATTGCCCACTGGGGCCATGCTTGGAAAGTAGCAGTGAGAAAGCATCACCACCAGGGGGCTAAGTTCATACCTTACGATATACTCATTACTCACACACATCAACCAAGAAACAATCCTCCAGAAATGATTCCAAAATTGGTGGGTCAAATTGTCCGAGTACAAAAATACAGGGTGTCCCACCTTTTAAATGCTTCATATCTTTAAAAAGTTGCGACTTTTTGGGGACACCTCTATATTGGGATTTGTGACCTGCACCACAGGCAATGAGGCTATGAGTGTAGGCTTGGGTAAACAATGTCCACTAGGCATTTTCAACTAGCAAGCTTTTATAATGATTTTAACAGGCAATCGGTATACAATTTTAGCACTTTTCTCAGATCGAGGGGATGGGACTAGCAATCACACATTTCCACATTCACCACATTACTATGCAATCTCTTGCTGGATTCTCATCTAGCTTGGACTCCTACAATGGGGGGAAACTCTTGGGTACTCCTGATGATTTTGCAAGCGTTTCACAAGCCCTGCTTGCTGGAAACAACAAAAAATCGCAAGGCAAATCGTGGGTAATGGAAATTATCATTGGCAATAATCAGAGACACTATTGAGGAAGTCCTTTGATACCTGTAACGCCAGGGTACAGATACACAACTGTGTGTTTTTCAAGTTTGATACGTGGACCTAGCAATTCTAGAATACACAGGGGTGCGGTATGTTCACATACACTTGTTGAGAGAAGAAAGAGGATGTCCAGCCCCACTTTTTGCTCCCCGTGCCCTCCTTATCCTAACCATTGTAACGAGTTGGAGGAATGGTCTTATGGACAATACACAGTTAAGGTTCAAAACGTAAACAACTCAAAGAAAGTCTATACATACAATCCTATGAAGTGACACTTTATTAACCAGATGGGGCTCATTTCTAACTCCTTAAAATTTAAGTCTCAACTACCCGAGCACAGTCCAGTGACCCACTTATTATCAGTGCACTGTGACATTGAACCACAGGGTTCCTGGTTGAGATTTATGGACTCCAAGGGATAGATGAAATGGAGATTTGTTCAATCCTTCTCCTCAAAAAGCAGGTGATTTTGGACCTTTTGTAGCAAAAATATGGGTCTCATACTTAAGTTTGCCATCAAACTTCCATTTTTGTATGGTTTTATTTTGCCCTTTGCTACTAACAGGGTAAATTTTAAAGACGAAATTTTAAAGATTCTTCACTTTGCCAGAGATGGTTTACAATGTCGCACATATTTTGGCAAACAGAAATCGTCTTCTACTAATATCTTTGAATGTATCTTCTTTCCAATATGAGTGTCAAGGGAAAGTTCACAAAGCCATGGCAAAAGAAAGTATGATATTGAGATATTATATATACGATACACCTTTTTGCCATATAAAAGAATAGTATTGAGTGGATTCACAAAAACTTGTTTCAGAAGTCAAATTTTTCACCTTCTGAAGTTCAAGTTCAATTTTTGGTACAACAATGTTAACATTCTGCAGAAAATGGCAACATATTAATCTTCAAGATGTTGAAAATACATTGTATTGACTTTTTTACATGTTCTCTGAGATTCAAACACCATTGTTTTATTTCATTTCATTTTTTTTTAATTTGTAGAATTTGTAGTTTTTGAGAGGATGAGCTAACTCTTACAAGGAGCCCCAACAGTTCTTATTCTCACTGCTTTCTGAATCTTACTGAGTAACGTCATCTCCTTGGAGATGACTTTACTGAGTAACATCATCTCCAAGGAGAGGAACTGTTACATAGCAACTAGGTTACTTGTGAAAAGCCTTTGACCAAAAGCATGCACGGATGAATGGAATTAACTTGTCCCCTCAATAATGATCTATAAGCGAAGGCATATTAAAGTTGAGGAACTGGACCTAGAATATGTGGTATATACACATTTGTCCCATAAAAGTTTCTCGTAATGTTGGTGACATATCTGCACTCTTATCTTTTGATTAGCACTCCACTAAGTTTGAGTTCTCCTCAACTTCTAGTACTCCAGAACCATCGGAATAAATAGTGCTCACTCCTTGAACACTGCCTTTGTAAATTAATAATAGAAGGCAAAATCACATACGTATATGGTAGGTGTAAAGTGTATGATGTATTCATGTCTAAGAGTGGTATAAATTTATTCGGTAAAGCATTTGTACTACTAACATCAACCATCAGTTAGTTTATTGCTGGTCTAGTAGTTCAAAGACCCAGCTTTGTAATATAGTGGAGCAGGTTTGATTCCTGGTTTGCCTCTTTAGCAAAATAGACAATTTCATTTTTTTTCTATAAGTAAAGGAAACCCTTCTACGACTTGCATGACTTCTCCCCTCCATTCTTAGTGCTTCTGGATCACTACATGTTGATGACAACTCAAACATGCACTGCAATGATGAAAAAGTACTCATTTCTGCTTGCTTACTTTTTATGCATTTCTTGATTTAAAGAATATTTGCCTTCTTTCATTTCCTCACACTAGCCCAAACACTTGATAAACATTTTCAAGTGTTGTTACATTTGCCCCAGCTTCTTTTGTGTATAAAACAAAAAGAGCAAATACCTACACATCACAAATAGTCCATTTTACAAATCATGGTTTTCATCAACTTTAAATTTAGAAAGTCAGAAGAGTGCATATGTTTGTATGTGTTCATCAAGCAAAACATTTCTTTATACAAAATTTAGCAATGGCAGTATCCTACGGTGTGCAAAATGTTATCACCAAACACCAACTAAAACAGCACTTTTTGGGACACACAGTAGTAAAATATAATATTAATTCTACCATTTCTTTCCATGCAGATCACAGTCAGTACAATTATGGTTATACATATTATACAGTCAAATATGATATAGGACATGTGCATTCAGACAAACACTCTCCCTTCCAAGGGCGGGCTTTTGGAATGCAACTCGCATGTAATCACTGAGATGCGTTGATCCAGGAATGCAACTTAGATATGCAAGACTATGTGGTATTCATTTAGATATGGTTAGATGATGAGAAATGTTAGACAAGCCAGCAACACAGCTATTTGACTCCATGTAAAGTGTCTCGTATCTTTTGAACGATTTTAAGCAGTGGCGACACACTTCTGACATTTTATATAAGTGGGGATAAGCAGGAGCTATCACCCCTGTAAAAATTACCAAATCCATTTCAGGAATCAAGAATAGGCCATCAGTCGTGACTTGTTATAGCGCACTCTATTGCTGGATCTCCATAGAGATTGCTGTAAACTGCATTTTAATACAAACAAATTCAGCTTGCCGACTATGAAATTTCATAAATGTAGCTAGTCCATTACATAATCCAAATTAGTTGTCATACAGAGTCGCTCTAAATATTATTTGTTTTATTGTGGTTTTGTCATTATTAATGAACTTTTAAGCCAACGATATACTTTAAGTAGCAGCGAGCGATTGGGATGCGCTACACCGGACTTTGCTAACAAGCAGAAATTGTTCGCTGCGACCTGAAGTTTGTCATGGGCCTCAAACAGCTGTGACAGATCACATATATATCTAGAGGATATGATTAACACTTTTGAGAGTAATGCTGAAATTTGATGTCCATTACTCTAATTGATAGTGTCAAAGTAGGATGACTGACAAGATGAGTGCTGTTCGTATTCAGCCACTTCCATATTTTTAAAGCACAGACATTTGTAGTTATATGTTGCGAATATGGTTTGTATGTATATTGATATTGATAAGTTGGATGTAGTATTTTCAGTAATGCAATGGTGATAATGAAATACAAATGACAGATGTATGAGTATGAGGGCCTTAAGAGCAAATGCCTGAACAGCCTAAAAAAGTGTGAGCAAATTTGGGCTAAAAGACTCCAAAATGAGCTGAAAATGAATAAAATTGCAGAAAGTTTGAGTAACATTTGCACAATTGTAAAAATAAACCAGATTTGACTTAATGACATATTTTTTTACTCTTCCACTCATGGGAATAAAAAAAATACAGCAAGTAAACTTTGTCAAAAAATACTTATGTAATGAAAATTTTACAAATCTCATGGAACATGTTAGTTATTGGCAATTTCTAACAAGCATTTTGATTGTATTATTTAGATAAGAGCTGAAAACTTTTCATTTATAGTGTATCATTCTCCTCTCCTCTTACTAAAATAATTTTTAAAGCCACAACACGCTCAGTGTTGCCTAAAAACAAAATCCTAATTAACTTGCAATTTCCAAATACACCTGTAAATATAATTTAATGAAACTGAAAAGTTTCACCTAGCTCACACTTATCCCGTCAAATCGTGTTTTGATGAATTGATTAATAGAAAAGAACACGAGACATGCATGTTGACATCGACCTTTATAAAAATTCATGAAAAAGGTGAAGAAAAATTATGAAAAATATTTGAATTTTTCAGTATCGTAATAATATCCAAGCGACACAGACAATTATTTCATAGCGCCCTCATTACTTGCACATCACATTTCGTTATAATACAATTATATTATGTCTATCTATACAATTGAAGAGGCAGTACCAATCAGTGGAAAAATGAAACAACGTCTGTCTTTTATATTAAAAAACAAGTATAAATATGCCGACATGTTATCCTATAATACAGCAATTATATTCACCAACAATAATAACAATCAATTAATTAAGCACCGTTTGAAGTTTGCCAGCTGTAGGCCTACAAGCAGTAACATCCTCATCCCCCTTGAACTTATGAACTCACTGTGAAATTCTAGGCATTTTTTTTCAGAAATCAGTGGGTCAATGAACTCTGCATAGGGGGATGAGATTGATGTAAGCTTGTACTTGTAAGCTATGTCTCTGAGACATTGCCACAGCGCTTAAGTTTCTGTTTTGGTTTTGGTTTGGGATCTTTCAGCAGTTTTGATATGACTGATTTCTCTTTTAATTCCTTCTCCTTCAATTCCGTTCTCTTTCAATTCCTTCTCCTTCAATTCCGTCTCCGTCAAGTCCTCGTCAATGTCCACAATAGGCACGCAATCCAGCCCCGAATCGGCACGACTTCTGGGCGAACTGCCGAAAATGTCCACTGCCGTTTTCTCGTGGTCCGGAGACAGGGCACGTCTCAGGAGCGGAGAGGGCGGTGTTTCCAGGTTGCGCGCTCTCATGCTGAATTTCTTGCTCTTAACTTTCATTGGAGCGGCCAAAGTGGGGCTACCAATGAGATTGTGCGCCTGGTAGGACTGGGTCACATTAGAACTGCCGGGGGAGTGACCAAAATTAGTGACTATTGTAAGGGGGCTGGGGCTGCGTACTGGCGATGTTGGAATGGGCGACGAACTTGGTGTCCTTGCAAGTGGCGACAGCGGGATGTGCCCCACAGATTTTCTGCGGTGTCCCGAGCTGCGGAACGGTCTCGGCAACTTGTGGGCTAGTCCCTGCAGTGAGCTGGGTCTGGAGGATGAATACTGTGACGTGGCGGGTGAGTTTGGACAACTGGACGAGGGCGAACTGCTCTGTGAGGAATTCAGCATAGAGCTGCCACCAGAGACGTCCGGAGGCGAATGAAACATCGGCGGCGATCTCTGCGATTTCAGAGTAGGGGACCTTGGCGAAGTGACGGGTGAATCTCCAGATGATGCCGACCTATGCAGTGAGGTCATACTGCGACTTCCTGCGACGCACACCAAAGAGTTGTTGTGGTCACCAGAACCACGTTTTAAACTAGAACGCCTCAGGATCGAGCTCTTCCGACGCCTTTCCAAGGGGTCCTTCTTCCGATGCCGTTTTCTTCGTCTTGCCATTTTGCTCTGTGCCGGATTTCTGCGCTTGCCATCCGTCTTGATGGTGGTGTTCTCCAGCGGAACAGCCCGGATTATCACCTGGTGTTCGTCACTCAACAGGAGCTCAATTATTTCTCGGTGTATGAGGCCAGCCACAGGTATACTGTTTATGTGTGTGATAAGGTCTGTTGGTCTGAGACCAGCTTCATATGCAGGGCTACCACTCTCCACATTCTGTGAAGAAAATTAAAATATGGTTAATGAATACAGTCAGTACCTATATAGTTGAGATAATGTAAACCCAACAAAAGAAAAACAATTTTTAAAGTTTCTTAGAAATCTGCCAAAAATTTTACACAAGTTCTCTTTTATTGATTTTTTGGCCCACTTTGGTAAGGTTAGTTCCCTCTCATCAGTTATTTTTCTAACTAAACAAGGTTCAAATGGGCTTATCACATAGCAGTAAGTGGTAAATCTGATTTCACATAGCTACAAGCACAGGTTTTGGAGTCAAACTATTCTTAATCTGTAGTTGTGTGATACAAATGGTGTGCAAATAGAAGACAGCCTAAATCTTCCAGAGGGGTGTATATTCCAAATGGAATAGCCCTACCTAGTGATGTCAAGAGTTAAGGGTTGACATTACTTACCGTGACAAGATGGTGAATAGTATAGACATTACTGTCACCAATGTACACCCTGATGGACTTGATCTGAAACCCGTAGCGCTTACTGCGAGGCGGCTTTCTGATCACGATGGGAGGTTTGAGTGGCCCGGTAGCTGGGGAGAAGTCTCTCGAAGGTGAACCATCTCGTGAACTGGTGCTCGACTGGCCGGGGGAATTGATTGGCGAAGGCCACTTGAGCGGTCTTCTGCAAAGAGGATATATGAGAGAAGAACCTGTGAAACACAAATCGTCGGGTGTATTAATAGTGACGGATGTTAAACAAAATACGAATTTTTGTGTCTGAGAAAACATCGCATTGAAAACGCGAACGCTAGAGGTCCCGTACACATTTCCCACATACGATTCAAACAATCAAATCCGATTAAGAAACGAACTTAACAATTGGAAAATTATTTTAGCTAAATTATGAAATTCTTCCTTGATAAAATGGATGTAATACATTGAAAAGTCAACCATCATAATACCGTAACACCAAAAAATACGCACAACGGCAATTATGTTCTGACATAGTGCCGGATGGAATTTCCCTTACTAAAGCGTATTCAGAATCCGTCCAGTTGTCCCCGAAAAACAGCGATCGGGGTTTTCTGAACTCGTCAAACCCAACCATCGTCATCGCGAATATGCTCAATTTGGTTTATTACATAATGACGGATGCTTGACGTGGATTGCCGCGATTCACGCTTTTGAAATGTAAATATAAGATAAAAGAATAAAATAACAAAAACACTTTTAAAAATTAAAACATTAGTTGCTTGTGTCAGTTATAAATTTAAGATGAGAATATTTACTAACAAATGTATTTAAAAAAGCTTGGTGGACATCCAACGTATACACTTCCTTTGACAGAGGGTTCAAATCCGTAATAGTTAATACACCCAAAGTCGCTGTTATGCAACATACGTCAAAAATTGACCAAAATGTCTAATTAAGATTATTAATGAATGAATGCTTGCAAGGTTCTGCACTTGGCAGTTGAAGATTTTGGTATTTAGTATATTTCCCTTAATTTCGTAAAAATGATACAAATTCAACATCCGTCACTATGTAATACACATGACGAATTATAGGTGGTTGTTATGATTTAAGGTAGGATTATCGGCTCCGGCTTCGTGCCCAGATCTCGTTGAAATTCTCATGAAATGTTGGTATTGGTGAAAGAAAAGTGTGCCAAATTTGATTTTTTTCCAAAAAGGCGTTTTGGAGATATGCCACATAATGCGTTTTCAAATTCCCATAGACTTTTTACAGGGACTAATTTTGGCAGTATAGAAAATGGGGCAATTTGGTGAAAAACTACACATTTCATTTCTTTCTCAAGTAATTGATGAGTTATAAGATTGGTGTTTGTTTTTATGGTTAGATAAATATCAAACATCCGTACATTTTTTTTATTTTTCTGTGTGTCATAATAAATAAAGAACAGGTGATCGCAACAACAACTTTTGGGGTGAGTATTTCTAGAAATACTGAAGTTTCCACTTCATAATTTTTCCTAGAAGGAATTACAACTCCCTTGGTGATGAATAAGGTGTCATATGAAAGGAAATCAAATTTAGAAAATTATCACGTTAGATTTTGCAGATTGAGTGTTTCTATTTGAAATAATAGGTGTTTTTAATTTTCCCAAAATTATTTTTCCCTAAAATCATTTTTCTAAAGAATTAAAACACTTGATTTAAAAAAGCCAACGTGAGATTTTAGGTATTTTGTTTAAACACATATCCCTGGAGTTTCAGCTTAAAAGCAACTTCCATTTAGGCTGGGAAAAATTATTTAATGAAAAATTAGGGAATTTTTAAAAAATAAATAAAACACTTTAGTGGGGGGTGGGTCGTATTCCACCAGTCTGAAGGTTCATTACTCCAGAAGTCTGCTAGTCCCCCAAAATAAGGGCTGCTAAACCCTAAACCTAACCCTAAATCCTAACCCTAACCCTAAATCCTAACCCTAACTCTAACCCTAACTCTAATCCTAACCCTAACTCTAATCCTAACCCTAACCCTAACCCTAATCCTAACCCTAACTCTAACCCTAACTCTAACCCTAACTCCAACTCTAATCCTAACCCTAACTCTAACCCTAACCCTAACTCTAACCCTAACTCCAACTCTAATCCTAACCCTAAGTCACTCTAATCCTAATCCTAACTCTAATCGTAACCCTTACTCTAATCCTAGCGCTAATTATTTTTGGAGTAGTGGACCATATTGTTTTCGTACCAGCGACCCCACCCCCAGTATAGGAAAATTTGCACTCAGATTAGTTGAATCTGGAGTAATCAATTGAATATACCTGGTGGGATAATGAGTGAAAGTGCACCCGATGAAGCCGACTTGATCACTGGTCTGGACTGGTGCTCTAGGGTCAGGCCCCCGGGTGATGAATCACTGGTACTGGTATCTGGCGTTGACGTTGCGTTATTAGCACCCTGGGCTGGTGGGTTGTCATCTTCTAAGGAGATGGAGAACCTGGGCAGGATGTCTTTGAGAGCCGGTTTACGCGTTAGGCCCAGCCGACGCTTTGTACTGGGAGAGAATTCGGTGCTGTCCGAAGGAGGTGGCGAATCTGTGGTAGTGGAATCTGCTGACTTGGTTTTCACACTGTTGAATAAGAACGAATTACAGTGGTTGTTTATTTATTACATGAGCGGTGAACCTTGGCAAACACTTGAGAAAAAATATTTGTTTGCCGTAATGAACAAAAAGAAAACAAGTGGGTCAGAAGCTTATTGTGTTTTCTTTTAACTAGGTATGCTGGTTTGATTGTTATAGATTGGTTGTATTGATGGAGTAGAGATGATTAAATTGGGAGATGTTTTCCTTGTAATTCAAAATACACCCAAACTGTGATTTTGGGTGAATTTTCCTCAAAATTCCTCTCTAAATGCAGTGCAAACAAACATGTTTTTTTTAAAATTTGGCTTCATGTCTAATTTTAAAAATCTAGTGACATTACAGAGATGCAAATTCGACAAGATTCACAGAATCGATTCTCGCAGTGATTCTCATATGTATCATCCAGATATGAGAATCAATTACTCCCACTGAATCATGTGTATAAAGTGTTGTCATTTCAAGTAAATTTGATTCTCGCAAACTCAGACGAATTTGGATCCCTGATATCTCAGTGTAAAGATTTGCATAATATGTGATCTTCATTACTCACATGATTGGTGTGGTCTTCTCCATGGTTGTAGGTGGCGCTTCCCTGGACATGTGAGTTGACGACAATGATAAATGTGACAAGTGCTGGGTTAGTGGCGAAGAACTGAACTCCGGCATTGGCATCGGTGCACTCAGGGACCTCTCTCTTCTCTCGGAATCGTCCGACGACTGCGACATGCTACTGCACGACCTGCTGTACCGTGGAGAATATGCAGAAAAATTGCCGATTTCGGGGAGTTCTTCTTCGTCGTCATCCGAGTCCAGCTCGTGGTTGTATCTATCAGATCGTGCTGTATAGAGAAGGATGAATAAATACTTAGTTAAAGGCACTATCTGTGATTTGGTGAATCAGAAAATCGACAAAATTGTCAAAAATCAGATTTCTGCATATCTGTAATAGATAATAGGTATTCTGACGTACCCTACAAGTGCTTAGACTGAAAGCAACCTAATAAGGGCAAAATCAGGTATTTCAGTCATTACTGTCCTAGTGTGCGTACGGACACTAACTGCAACATGTAATTTAATTGGGATTCATATCTTTGAAGAAATACTGTTTGTTTCTTTTTTCTGTCAATTTTTCAGTTGCAAAAAATAACATGAGAATTCTGCACACTTATCCTTCACTTTTAAGCCATTTCTGCAAATTTCAAGTATTTTTACTCTTTAATGGAGGAAAGTTCTCTGGGGCAATTAACTCCAAAATTCTACAAATTTACGCTTCAATATATTTGGAAATACTCAAGTATGTACAAGAAATAAAGGTGGGTGATCCGATAACGGTAAGATTTTTTAATATGACGCATATCACCAAAATATCTGATAACAAATTTTGAGTTAAATAGTTAGGATAGTAGAAGCAAAATTGTGTATTAAATTTGGCAGTGTGTTATGTGGTAAATCACATTTGAATATTTTTAAATTTCACTGGGGTAATGAGAAAAATATTCAATTTCTTCTGCTATCAAAATCTTCATTTTAATGAAGTAAAGTGGTGGAAATAGGTTGTCAATCGGTCACCCATCTTGAACCACTTGGGCCCTACATGGTGACTCAGATATCAACATTTGAATTTGTTTTCACGCACTTCAAAACTACGCCTTTTCATGACCATAAGCGCAATCAGCATGACAAACATATTCCAATAAATCCAAAAGCCTAGTCTTAGGTCAACTCACTATGAGCTAGAGTTGTCTCAACTCCCATGGCACAGTTCAGTAACTTCCATTCATCAGTGTAATTAGAAAATATACCCCCTGGTTTTGAGGTATGATATATGGTGCCCAGAGCACACAAGGTCAGATTATGTCAATGCATGTACAAGTACAACACACTGAACTGTGTCCTTGGAGGATGAGCATATTGTAGCTCATAGTGACTGTTTTTGAGATGACTTCCCAAATGACTAGTCATTCCCAGTCATTTGCAAAAACGAGTGACACATGTTATCAAGGGTAAAAAGAAAATTCATTAAAGATATCCACAGATTAACCTTTTTGTCAGCTAGGGACCTAAACTAACTTGTCAGATGGTAATTTATCAGTTAATTTTCAGTCCATCTTAACGGGATTATAGATCACAATAGATGTAAAAAGAAATAGCTGCCATTTGGCAAGCACACAATGAGTTGCAAAAACAGGACCAAAAATCAATCCTATTCCAAAGATCAAAGATGCGATTATACGGTAATTACGATAATGCTCACATTTCATTTTTATGTTTTTGAACAGATATCATTAGTTTGTAATTAAGACCATATGGTCACAATGAACGTATTAAAGTACAAAATTACCTCAATTAACAAACATACATTGTGGTCCCCATTACGCTCAACTTTATGCCTGCAATTAATGTTCTTTTTAGGAGGAGTCTGTTATTTGTCTTTTGGCCTTTGTTCACCTGATCCATTTTGTTGTGTTTTATATTATATATAATTGCATGAAAATAAAAATTTGAGCTTTTGAGATTTTAATGCACCCATCACACCCTTATAATGTGTTTGAAGTTGCACAATGCACAACTGAGATGTTGACAACCACTTATGCTCACGGAGCACTAAGCTAGGGTTAGATTATGCTCATATGGACCACTACATTTAAGTTAAGGGTCAGGGTCAGGATGATTTTGCAAGCTAGAATGTGTTGTAAAAATTGGAACACAGGTCACTCATTTTGCAGGGGAAAGATGCTTACTCTTTCTACTTTGTGCTCCATGCACTTGACTTTTTGAGTATGTAACAGCAAGCACTCCCATTTTGTGGACTAAAATGAGTGTACAAGTCGGAAGGGGGTGTTATGCATAAAGAATAGGATTTTTGAGGGATCACATGACTTTATTGAGGTGAAAATTCCAAAAACTGGTACACTGTAGGATTGACTCAATACACGATAGCTCTGGTTGAAACTGTTCACTTACTATCAAAATAGCTTGTATCATCGTCCCCTTCCAGTTGTGGTACAAATTCAGCTTTTTGTCTCAGCAATGATCCCCAGTCTTGCTCGAAAAAGAACGGGTGCTCTTTGACCTCATGGCTACCTCCTGTGCCCAGTCTGAAGACCGGATCCTGTTGCAAAAGCTTCATGATGAGGTCGGCTGCGTCGTCTGGAACCGCGTCATCTCCTTCAGGCCACTCTATCTCCACTACAAAGATAACAAAGTACAGGAGTGATCAATTTCACATGCTGACAGACAACTTCACAATTTGGATGGTTATGATCCTAACAGCAGCTACAATATGACACCTGGGATATACAGACTTTGCACAGAGGTGAACTGATCACTGGGGACAACATTGTCTCCTTCACCTTCAGGACACTTAAAGTGACATTCAGAGACCTTGTGGTGATCACAACCTCTTCTTTTTACCTCTAGTTCTACAGAGGACCATAAAATAAACCTATGCTCAATAGATCCCACGCAGATTAAGCGCTTCTGTTTTGCTCTAATTCTAAAGAGGGCCACAAAATAAACCTATATGCTGAAAATTCAAATTGATTTCAACACTCCGATTTAAGTTTATAATTATTTTTGTACACCTTAAATCCCATAGGCCATTCTGTTAATTTAATTGCCAGATAATACAAAATAATAATTCTAGTACCATGACAAAAAAGATTGCTCCCTTATTCATTTGGGGTATTTGTTAATTCGGAAGTAGACTATATGCAGAAATCTGGCTTTGTCAAAAAATTGAGGAAGCCCTTCCCACAAAATATCTGAATGTCCCTTTAATCTCAAATGCAATTATATGAAATGCCAACAAATGCTGCATACCCTAACATGATTTGAACAAAGGATCCAAAAATTTGTCACTAGGACACTGTTAAGAGGTCCAGTTCAGCACCATTGAGGACAAGGGTAAAGTACCTTCTATTTCTACTCGCCGCTCCCATTTTAGAGGTCAATAAGATTGGAAAATATACAACAGATAACCACATTTTGTGGATATTATTTCTAAGTTCAATTAATAAAGTATTTCAAAAACTCCTTTAGCTAAAATGAGCTAACCAGCACTTGCTGTGTGCACTGTGTATCATCATATGCACACATATCTCAACACTTGCATGACTATGCACTATTCAATATTGTCTGATAATGGATGGTTGACAACCAATGTCAGTGTGCATGTGTTTGCACACTCTGCCCTGCCCACTGAATAAGAATGCCATCATGTTAACACAATCTCTCATAGCTTGAAAGGAACTCTCCTTCAAACAAAATTTTCACTAACCTCTTTGCATATTAAAAAGGATCATAAGTTCAAGGGGATACAAATGCAATGAACATACTAATAAAAATGTGGACAATTAGAAAAAGCAGGAATCAAAACACATTTACAGATAGCAATAAAATGTCTGAAAAATCAATGTCATGTTTTGTAGACAACTTCCAGTGTGCACCTACATGTTAATGCAGATGGGTATATTGACTGAATGTTATTGTAAAGTTGATTTCACCACACATATATATATTTCTCCTGCATCTCAACATATTGGATGCCTTGAAGAAATCTCAGTACAAAAGAATTGTGCATATTTCTCTTTTCTCATTTTAGATACTCTTTTCTTATCTCTCTACAAAAATCCTTTTCCGCTTACTAAGTATAGAACAGAGAACTGATGACAAAGAGTCATCCAAAACATCATCAAAACATTCAGATTAATTCCTGACATATACACACATCGACATGAGAATAAACAAATGCACATTCCTGTCCAAATTTTCATTTCCCATAATGATAATCTTATCCATTATTCCAATGTCAAGTACTCTTGCTTATTCGCAAAAATCTTTTAAGCGATCTTCCAAACTCTGCCTCCCGCGGGGGCACACTACCTCACGCACACAACCCCTAGTGAATCCACATCAATTATCTAAACCTAAAAATAAAACGCTGACTGAAATATGAGATCATCTCCCTTTTTCCCCTTTCCTTTTGCCCTAACAAAACAAACACCCATATTAACGATCAATTGGTCAAACCAAATGTGTAAATGAAATTATTGGATGACATGTTTTACTTTCATTCTAGGCTTGTTGTCCACAATAAGTGGTTTGCTAGATTCACCCTTTTCACGGTTCACCATTTGCAGGGAGAGCCTCGAATTGACATTGGAATAAATGAGAGTGTTACATGACAATGCAATCACCTCTTGCAAGGTAACTAGGATAAAACGTGTTCCAAAAGTTTAAGAACCACAAGACATTTCATAATCATGCTACAAATTCCCTAAGTGCTAAAGTTTTGTGGCTAAACTTAGCATATAAGTCAGGTTTTTATGTGTTCATAATAGGATTTTTGTGGGATCACATTATCCTATCGAGGTGAAATTTCTCAAAACTGGTGCATTGTGGGATTGACTCAATACACCTTCTGGTGCAAAGGGTTCCCAGTTCAAATCTTGTTAAGACCCAATGCCTTGCTGGGAATTATTGAGTTCCAAAACAGTTCTGGTTCATTTGGAATTGAGCAAATTATTGAGTTCCAAAACAGTTCTGGTTCATTTGGAATTGAGCAAATGAACCATTAAAGCACCTTTCCTCTTCCCCCTTTCAGAGGGGAAGTAAAGCTGTCAGTCACCTTGTACAGAGAGTAATACTTGTACATGTTAATCACAGTCAGTTTTAAAAGAGTAGGGTGTAACCCTGGCTGTCCCAAGCCAACCCAGAGATATTACGAACCCCGGTGGAAATAAGCTTCCTGTAGAGAGGTTTTCTTGGGTTGCATGATACACTCTTCACCCAAGCCCAAACAGGCTACAAAATCAATGCATTGGTATCTAAACCAATAACACACACATACTAGGCTTTGATGCCACATATTTTGTGACACATTCTAGGAAATATCTTTTGGTGCCTTTGTCAGAGTCCCCTTCAGTGCCTCTACCAACTGAACAACTATTCCAATTCATAAGTACTGTTGGTCACCATTTTTGATCTGGAATGAAAGCCTGGAACATCTATTCCTATAGACCTTTTCAAATCAAAGTTTTCCGAACATGATGACCCCCGATAAGCGTCTAGGTTTATAATAACGGGTCATCACATGCAGCTATTGGGTGCAGCACTTACACTAATAGACGATCCCCATAATGCATCTCTTTAAGTGCCCATTTCCATCTGGGAACTTGTACCAGAGTTCATGTAAACACAAAATCATGTTGTTCGTTCAGTGCCAGAGAAGAATATCAAAATAACAAAAAACTGATACACTACTGTTGAAATTTACAACAAAGGTGGTATTTTTTTATCGTAAACGTGCCCTACTTGTCACTTGCTGGAGGATTACACAACTACACGTCACAGATAAGTTTCTAGTATTAATATTACGCTCTTTACCATTTGTTTTAAGCTGACTTGAGGCTGTCACAAGTTCCCGGATGGAAATGGGCACTTAACAAGATGCATTATGGGGATCGCGCAAATCGTCTTTTTTGCCTCTGCATAATGCGCATCACTGGCAAGGCATGAGTGAATAAGGAAGTTTGCGTACATTGTTTTTGCCTACATTGTTTTTGCGTACTTTGTTTTTGCGTACATTGTTTTTGCGTACATGTTTTTATCTACGAATGTTTCTGATGTTTATTTGAAAAGGTCTATCGTACAATTCAAAGGACCTGAACAACAGAATGTTTGTCGGCATTTCAACTGGTACATCACATATAGATATTTTCTATAGGGAATAAGTGTATTCCCATGACATTTCTTTCTGTGCTAACCAATTACCCCTAATAGTAGGTGATTGACCAACGAGCAGTACTGGAACACAACTTAGAGAAATTAACTATTTTCAGAAAAAAGAGACCCTCCCTAGCTCCTCTGATTTGCTGTAATTCCCCACTTCCTCTTTGAAACCACCAAGCATTGCCAAATCCAGACAGGAGGCTTGAGCCTTCCCAGTAGGCATGTTGGGTACCGCAACGACAAATCACAGTGGGGCAGTCTACAAAATGGTTATCAATCCACGTCTGTAATACATACAACGCTGACATACAGGCCGCACCTAGAGCTTGTCATCAACAGTGGTACATGGAGTATGCACAAAAATGTAATATGTACGCATTCAGATGCTCAAAAGGACGAGTTATTACCTATCCCTTAGTGCATTAGTATTCAGCTATTGCACCCGATAAGGTCAGGTGATCACAGACAGCGCGTACCAAATTGCAGAAAGTGTTCCATGTAAGAACACATATACCAGTCTCTCTAGTAGTCTCTGTTATGCTTGTTGTGGTTTAGTCCATGACTTGGTGTTCCCGCAAGTCTAGTAAGAAGAGTTTCTAAAGTGTCGCAATAATTCTTATACCAGGCGGTCCCCGGGTTTTGTGATCACCTGGCTTTTTTAAATAACTGCTTGTTTGAAACATTTTTTGCAATTACCCGGCTTGTGGGGTGCGTATTCGCTAATCGAACTTGATCTGGTCCGGCCCAAGCTACACCCACCCACCAAGTTTCGTGACCGTACGACCCGGGCCTCCGAGAAAAAGGGTGGACAGACACACAGACAGATACCTGTGGCCTATTATATAGATAGTGCACTTACCCAAATTGCCCTTTAACAGTAGTTGATTGACCAACAAGCAGTGTTGGAATAGAAATAACACATGAAATTAATTCTGGACAAAGAGACTCTCCCAAGCTCCATTGAAAACTCCATCCCTCCTTTAAACCACTAATTGCCAAGTACTCTTAATCAAGACAGAAGCTTGAACCTTCCCACTAATCATGGTAGGTGAACCACTCTGCCAAATTACAGTGGGACAGTCTATACAAAATGGTTAGCACTCTCCATCTTTAGTATCATTGTATGCACACTGCTGACATACATGCTGCAACAAAAGCTTGTCATCAACAGTAACTTGCACAATTCATACCGATCTAAAGAATGAACAATATCCCACGATGCCCTTGGATTTTAAACATGTGTCTTATAGGGTCATGTGACCACACAAAATGCCCATCACTAATATGTACAAACCTAATTTTATGGAACACACATGCTCCAAAGTTCACTGACCATTTTTGAGGTACTTTTTTATCTCCAAAGTTCTGCCAAAATAAATCTTTTATTTGACTTGTCCACAACAAACAGGGGGATGAATTCAGTATTCTGCCACCACATCCTTCAACATGCAGTTTATTTTGCCAAGGCTGCCAAATTTAATATACCGAATACCAAATTCTTTCCCAAACAGGTATATTGTGAAAAAAAAATCATCTCCAGTGTGGCCAATGACGTACCCTGATTGTAAAACAACCCTACCAATACAATCTTCTCCTAGTTGCCTGTCAACTCTCAAGATCTTGATACAGAATTGAGTTTGCTTTCACCTTTTGGCCTCGTCTGTATTACCCATCTGGGAGACGAGGAGAAGTTACTTCTTTACGCACATCAGACTAGGGTGAAGATAATTGTCAAGTGACAGGTTCCTTTGGAAATTGATAAGGGATGATAACTCCAGCTTGGGCCCCAGTGTTCAGGAATTACTTCATTTATCAAGAGTGCCATCGCTAAATCAAGGAAAAGGGCAGGCTCGATTTTAGTCAATCAAATATTAGAAATAAACGTGTTCCCATGATTACTGATAAAAAATGGACATCTGATTTGAGTTATATGAAGCAATATTAAATTTGTTGCTATAAAGACTCATTTTAGGAAGGGGGGCTAGGTGATATTAATTAACATCAGAAGAAGTGAACAATTAAACTCAAGTCACATGCCAATGATGCTTATGGAGTGCCCAGTGCAAGAATGTCATAAGTGCAATAGCTGCCATTTGTCAGACATTCTCATCAAATATTATGATGCCAAATCTTTGGTCAGTGGCTCTTGAATGGTTTTCAGACAACACAGTCACCCGACGAACCATTTAAAGAGCCACTGGCTCAAGGAAAGATAATTGAGAGTTATCCTAATATATGGCAGCACACAGATGTATCACATGGCAGCTATTGCAAGTATGACCTTTTACCTCCCAACGATTAAATACTAATGATTACAAAATATGCTCATCCCAAGGACAAAAGCGGTTCAGTGGGCCCTACTTGTACATACGATGACATGAACTGACCTTGTGTGATCTGGGTATCATCGGGGGTATCATATATCATACCCAAAAACTAGGGGGTGTATTTTGTAAATACATTGGTGAATGAAAGCTACTTAACCTGTGCCAAGGGAATTGAGATTTTACAAGCTCATAGTGACTATACTAGATTCCATCACTGTTCAGTCTTTTGGTCAAGTGCCCCAAAAAAATCTCAACCATCATTTCCAATAGGTAACAAAAAGCTACAATTGTAATCATTAGTTTGTACCCAATTGTACAACAGAACTGGCCTTATGCTCTGTGTAGCCCCTCTGTTGCTCTTTCAATACCTTCACATAAATGAGAGCTAGTCCTGACAGAATTGGAATAATTTTTATAATATAGTTTGTTACAGAGAGAATGGGTGAAGATGAAGCAACTCTCAAAACCATCATTTGACCTGTTACCTGTAAAAGAATTCTGGGCCCCGTTTCACAAAGACTTATGATCAATTGTAAGTTTGATTTATCGAGCGTTAACTCGATCAAGCGTAAGTTTGAACTTGATTGTAAGTTCAAACTTACGCTTGATCGAGTTACGCTTGATTGCAATCGATCGTAAATCTTTGTGAAACAGGCCCCAGTGTGAAAACAATATTTAGATACAAAACTCCATCCTTCATTCATTTTCTAATATTTTAAAATTGTCAATTTTGTGTCCCTGGACCCCAAATCATTTAATCTTTAGTACCTAGCATGACGGTTTCTAAAATTAAGGAGTGACTCAAAAATGCACAAATTTTCAATCTTTCTTCTTTACATCAACATTATCAACCAATGTATCTGGATTGAACATCATTTATCGTTTTTGGCAGTTATTAAAAGAAAAACACTGTTCATTCACCCCACATACACACAGCAGAAAACCACACGATATCCTGACCCACCCATCACCTAAGCCAAAACACTGATGAGCATAACAAGGCACATCCTAGCAAGGCCCTACTATGACGTATCACTACAAGGTTTTAACATATTTGTTCACAGCAAGTTTTTTAGGTTATTATCCTTGGGCTACTATGTAATCCATATCAATCAGTTTTTTGGCATTCTAGTTTTATGTCAAATAAGCATCCATGGGGGAAATGAATATTCTTGTAGAAAACAGTAATTGTAATCCTAATGTGCACTTCCTACCTTTGGTGCTTGCGTCATCAAATTGCTGAACCTTGATTTTTAACAAATTTTATGACGACTCTGTTTTGCAAACATCGGGGTTTTCATTAAGCTTTTTTCCCTGAATGGGGAAACTTAATTTTTTTGTACTCCCCTTCTATTGCATTAAACACATGGTAAACATTTTTTTAAAGAGGCACTTGATCAATATCACACTTTGGAACCATGATGTAAGAGAACAGATTGACGACAATTGGTGGTTTTGAACTTCTTGCATCTATCGTTCAAATCTGTAGTCAAATAACACCCAGAGAGAGAGATAAGCGACTGAGAATAAACAGAAGGGTAGGTGACATGAGCAAGTATTTTATACATAATAAGATGACACCTGGGGAGTATAAATGTACGTATTTGCTCTTTCAGACAGTTTGTACCCTGTCAAAGCTCTTGTAAAACCTAGCAAGCATCACTTTAAATGAAAAGTCCCATTCACTGAAAAGATTACATGTGAGGACTTATGTACTACAATACAAGTTGGCAGTGTGAATGTGCAATTATTTTCACCGTCAACCATGGGCCATATTATATTAGGCAGGTTTAAATGTCATGCATAAAGCGTGTGCTTGTACTTTTGTTCACGGATCGATCAAAAGAATGAACATTTCACGTACAAGTACACATATCACATTTAACCTCTCCACTAACTAAATGCGGACACGCCTTGTGAATGGACGTTAACAGTGTGTATTCATTTGGTTACTTTGGATCCAACTAAAAACAAATCAAAGTTTTGCCTGTATGATACCATATGAAAGAAGTGGAAGGTGTTGAACCCAGATGAATGAGAGCTTATACAGTTTTATATGAAAGAAGTCTGCATCGGGGTGTTTAAATGCTTTCGAAGAGGGACCATTACATGACTAGGCATTTAACCCTTAGCTGTGGTTTTGTTAAATGTTTTGCTTAATTATGGTTAATTTCTGGAAAGAAAGACATGAAATGTGTGGCTTCAAGCCAAACTGAGTCACTCATTACTCTTAACAGGCATATTATATGCCAAGTTTTGTAAGCAAGATTCATCAATGGGACTCCCATAGGGGGTGAATAGATTAAAATATGGAATAACCTCATTCAAAATACATACTCCCTTTGTGGAAGATTTGAGTTAAGTTTTTCATAGGGGGAGTATGGATATCAAACGGAATTGCCCAATAGATCACTATGAACAAAAAAGCCTCACTTCCCATACCACAGTTCGTTTAAGTAACTGTCATTTATAGTATTTTAGCAAATACATCTGGGATCCCCTGGATTTTTAGTACGATCTATGGGACCCAAAACACAAAAGGTCAGTTAGTGTTAAATATACATGTACAGCACTCAACTGAGTCCTTAGAGGATGAGCATGTTGTATCCCATACAGAGAGTCACAAGTGTACATGTACATCACAGTCAGTGTAGAATAAAAGTAGTGTGTAAACCCCTGACTGTTCGCAATCCGCCCCTTAGTCTCAAAAGCGGGCCATGTTAGGAGCGTCTGTATCAAGGATACACACGGCCCCGGATCAGCATACTCAGTTGATTAAATCCTGACACCACCACAAGCCATTACCAATGACTTGTGGACATGCTAAGAAGATCTCACAATGTATCACTTGGTATGGACACTTTGCAATCCTGTACTAGTGTGTATGGCAACCCCAGTTTTAGCAAATTTCTATGAAGAGGGAACTCATTCCCAATGCTAGGATTTTAGCCTAAATTTATCATGATATATCATTTTTTTAAATAAATTTCTTTAATATAAATTATTAGTAGTATTTTTAATCATGTATGGCATATCCACCTAATCTTGATGCTGGCATTGTGAGGATACATGCAGACATAAACCAGGTTAATGGAAAGATGCCCGATTAAGACGCAAAGAGAAACTAGAGTACTCAGAGAAACCTGGGGGGGGAGAGAGAGGGTATGGACAGGAAAACCAACATTCATACAGAGTCACAGTCAGACCACAATGAAGTAAGACCTCTATGCTGAAAGGGGACATGATTTGCCCTTCCTTTTAATTGGTAAACTTCTAATTTAGCCCCCCCCCCAAAAAAAATTGTTGTATTGGAGTAACGGGCCAGTGCAAAATAGGGTAGGGCGGGCGGATTTTTTTTTTTTTTAAATAATGCATTACTACATCAAATCATCATACATAGTCTATGTAATGTTATTAATATTGATACTTTTGACTCTTATTATTGAAAATCTTAAAGAGAAGTTGCCAAAGTTACACCAGAACACAAAAAATATCGGTTAAAAATCAGGGTAAAAACAACTTGAAAATAAGATTTTTGAAAATCAATAAAAAATTAGGGTAGGTATACTTTTGTACAGGGCTTGATTTTCAAAATTAGGGTCAGGCGGCTTACTCCAATACAACATTTTTTTTTGGCCTTATGGATGTTTGACATTACTTTAAGGTGTCTGCTATGATTTAGGCATACCTTATTGTTGACGTCTTATGAGAAACTGACTTTTACCATACACACTCACAACCAAGTTTTGTGGGAGAGAAACTTGTGGTTTTGATGATAGACATGATAAACCATATTGCAATGCAATGTAGATTACTGTGCTTATATTTGTGGTTAACCACTAAAAATGACACAGCTTTTGCTCTATATCTTTGGAAAGAAATATATTTGGAGGCTAATATTTCAGAACAACAATGAGAAAAATATGGCATTTCAAAGGTATAATAACAAAGTTCAATGTAAAAATGGGAGGGGGGTCCTTAAGACAATTGGAACACACGCCATTAATGGGCTTATTTTCCCATCAACTTTTAAAAAAAAATTGACATGAACCATTTTAAAACAAAACTTAGTATTTACAAAGACTGCTCTTAAACTTGAGACATGCCAAAGTTTCAAGAGCCTCCTATCACATCCCGGTACTCACCATTAATTGCTTGCGTAAACAGTTCCTCTGGCGTTTCTCCAAAAAATGGCGGACAACCGACAAAAAACTCGTAGAGAATGACTCCCATGGACCACCAATCCACCGGCATTCCATAGCCTTGTCGCAGAATGACCTCGGGAGCAATGTACTGTGGGGTGCCACACACTTGCTGGTCGCGGAATAACTTTGACTCACGTTCAATAGAGCCCTCATATAAATTAGTGGTTACTGTGAGAGGGAAGAAAGAAATGTTAAGAATAAATTATGTCTGTGACTTTGATTTCAATTATCTATAAGAGCCTAAATTCAAGTTACGCTTAGGAACAAAAAAGTCTACAAAAGCCTGTGCACATAAGTATACAAAAAAGATTCACCTGTGTAGCCCTATGCAATTAGCTTATTGCTTCTATTTTTTTTTTTTAGTTATTAAAAATGACATTTTGGCCCAATACAAATAGGTTAAAAAATTTAAAAGAAATATTGTATAGAACACTGTTAATGGACTTAAAAACACAGGTAGCATAAAGTTTTTTTTTCCAAATGTTTGTGAGACATTTAAGAAAAAAAATTGGCTTAGAATCCTCAGCAGCAATTTTTGGAGACATTTTTTTAAATTTAATATTAAATAATGATAAGTTTGTCTTTGATTTTAAAATATGTTGGTGACAGTTTCAATAACAAAAGCAAAACTTTCTGTGAGGTGAATAAAGATCAACTTGCATATTGTAATATGATCCTTACAAATTTGCATTATTTCAGGCACACACACATGTGAAGAGAAAACATTTTGTGCCAAGGAATTGTACAATGTTCATATCTCATTTTACGGATCAGTTGAAGAGAACAAGAAAGCATGAATCAATCATGTCATGCTACATAGAAAGGAAGGATGGGATTTATCCAGCAGATGAACATCTAGGCCTCAACTTAACAATTCTTGCTCTCTCTCTCTCTCATAGCCATTACAATCTTAAAGGTACACAATATATAGGCACATCTGATCAAAGCTTTACTTAAGGGGTTTGATGGAGTGTATTTAAGGGGTTGCTCTATCGTGGTTTGGAGTATCTTTGATTGTTTATTTTAAGAAAACTAAAGGTCTGTTCATACTTCCACTGCACTGCATTGCAGTAAATTTACTGCAATGTTCCGTCACTTCTGCTGCACTCCTAATCGATTTACTGCAGGTCAACCAAGGTCACTGCAGGTCACATGTTGCAGTACATTGCAGTAAACTTGCCAAGGATTGCAGTAAAATTGGTGTACTGCACCCCACTGCATCTTGATGCATCATCAGGTAAAATCAGTTTAACTTTGTTGCAGTACTGCTTTGCATTGCAGCACACAGCAAGTGATTGCAGTAACTAAACTTTGGTAGGCTGCATTGCAGTACTGCACTGCAATGCAGTGAAGTATGAACATACCTTTAGAGTAACACTGATATAGAAGCACATTCCTAGATATGGGACTTTCCAGTGCTCCTAATTACTTATGAAAATATTTATTCCCCCTTTAAGAAATCAAGCAAAACTGCACCCAACACACAATGAATCCTTAATTGAATGGAAAAGATAAGAACAATTCAAATTAGAACATGAACTCCACCTTATACACTGTAAGCCAAATAGGTTAGGAAAAAGCAACTTCTCTCAAATATATTGTCGAGTATAATATATTCTACTCTTAGTGGTAATAACGCCCTCTGCTTTTTAGTTTGATTAATTGCAAAATGGGGCTGTTCCATTTTTTATAAAACTCTTGCTTGGCCATTTTTGACTCGTTGGTCCCTCCTGCATAAGTTTTTGTTGACTAAATTCCACAGTTTGTGTTTGAGTGGCGTTTATTCAATTGTAGTGCGAGTGGAATGTTTAATCCGATTTATGCCTCTTCCTCCGATCCACCTGCGAGTTGTGAGACTTTGAGTTCATTCTGGGAGCGGCAGGCGTGATGTGAGGGTCCTTACACTCGTCGCCTCGTATTGTGAGGTTTTCCATGGATTTTGACGACACACGTGCAATTTGTGTTTGAATTTTCTCTTGTTTTTCTTAGTACTTTTGTTCGTTTTTGCACAGAGTGCTAGGCTAGCCCACGAGCTAGTTGCTTTGTGACGTGCAAATTTTATCAGGCTTTAGCAGAAGCTGAGCAACCAAAAATTTAGGCCATGTAGTTCACTTTACAAAATTTTCAAAATGTGATGTCGTCCGGCATTTTGATGTCCGGTGAGTGATGTACGCCTTTTGAACTTTTCTGTTTCACTGACTGACCTCAACCGTCTCACAACTTCCATTACAGTATAAATGTCAAATTGAAAGGTTTAACTGGAGGGGAAGAAATTGGTCATGTTCTTCCGTGAATATTGGCGTTCGATTTGCTAGATTCGGGGACGGGAACAAGAAGTTGTTAAATGGCAAGGGATTTGGACACCGTGGGTTCTATTTACGCGTTTCATCCATTTTGATTACCGGAAGTAACATTTTGCGGGCAAACAAAAGTGATGGCTCTTTCGTGCAAGTTTGGGTTTTAGGATCAAATTTAGGCTGAGAAAACCGGAAGATGTGACTTGGCTTTAAACTTGCCATCAAATTTTCTGTTCGCGCGCTTTTTGTTCCGTTTTTGTATTTATGAATTGTGTATCTATAAATGCACACCGGAGTGCGCACTCGAATCTGTCTGTTTGGAAGCTCGAAAGCCACTATTGAAATTGTAACCTAGTATTGTTTATGGTATGACAGTAGTTTCTACTTGTAAGGATTAATTTGAGTCATGTTGGGTGGTGTCCATGGCACTTTGGTTATTCTAGAGTAAATGTTAAATTAGTTTATATTGACTCATATGACTTGAATTGTTAATGCTGTTGTGGCTATAGTGGTTTCAACCTGTGAGATTGTTAGAATTTGAGGACAAATTGTGCAAACTTGCATCGAAATTGTGAACTTCGGAATTGTGAGCTCAAGGACAATTGAAATTGGGGAAACTCAAGACCTTTTGTCGAAAATTTCATACATTTAATTGTTTTTGCCATTTATTAAAAGGCGAAGAAGTTTTGAATTGTGCTATCATAAAATTGTTCACCCAAGAGTGACGTCATTAATGAAGGTATCATTATCCATGAGTCTCTCGAAAGGTCTTGATCACGTTTTGGGCTTTATTTGGTCTTTAATGCTTGTTGATATTGGGAGCACATTAGATGTTCAGATTTAAATGTCGACGACATGATCGTTCCAATTTATGAAAGGGGGATTTTCTAATAACTTATTGAATGTTATTGATCAAATATCGCCATGCTTGATCAGCAGGATTGGGTTATTGGAATGTGAACACGAATTGTTCAATTTGGAATCTGACGTCAATTTAGGAAAGTTAGAATTGCTGATTAAGTCTATTAAAAGGTGATAGTTTTTGGGCTTTACTTGGTCTGTTAATTGATTGTTGACATGGGAGCACAAGATGTTCAGATTTAAGCGTGACGACAAGATTCGTCAATATATGAATGGATTTATTGATTTATTGAATGGTAATGGAGCAGTTATTGGCCTTGCTTGATCCTTTGATAGATTTTTGGGTTTGTGGATATAAAAATTGTTCGACAAATTGTAGGTCACTGATAGATTATGAGAATTGTAAACCAAATTTATTGCAGGGTTATTAATCGCAATGCATTGTGGGTCCTTGTTCCCTATAATCGAGATTGTTAAAAAAAATTTTTTTTTTTTTTAACTAAAACGTTTTTTTTCGGGTTGCAAGCAGAGTTAATAAAAATTATCTTGCAGTGATTTTGATATGTAAAAAGGGTATCTAGACACGGAAGAACTGCTGGATTTAAGTTGAAATTATAATTTGGCACTAATCAAAGATTGGTGTAATTGTTGATTATGTTGTCTTTGTCTATATTGAGTACTTAATTTTCCCCTAGCTTTCGGTCATGCCTACCCACGGGCCAGGGAATTGAATGACTTCGCCACAAGTTATTCTTTTAAATATTTTATTAGAAACCCTGGTCCGCGACATATTTTTGGTGGCAGCGGGGGATAAAAACTGTACAAATCTTTGCTCGAACCACGGGATTTCTTTTGGCTTGAATTCCAGCTGGTTTTGCTTTATTAGGAGGGGTAATTTAATTATCGGTGCAATGACAAAATGTTTTCCGATTAGTCGAGCAACAATGTATGTTAGTACATGAATTGTCAAATTGCTTTAAACAAATTATGCATTCTTAGGTTTGAAAAAGGTCATCCAAGCAGAGAGGGAAATTGTACAAATCGAGCGCCAACACTTAACAGGCTTAAATTTGCTTAATGCTCTTGTGTTTGAAATGTTGGAAGTGTACGTCAGAAGAATGAGGAGACCCCCCTGCAGGAGTGCGACAGGAACTGTCGGTGGTTCTCGATTTTCTTGTGGTGCGATTCGTGATTCGTGATTCTGCGTTTCGCCCCAATTAGTGTGAGTCAGTCAGTGGGCAGAAAAATGGTCGATACATGAGCTGTGATTTTGGCCAAGGAATTGTGTGAGGGCATATCAAATATGTGTAACTTGGTTGAATGAATTCCATGACCAGAGCTTGTTTAAGTAATTTTAGTAACTTATGGTTAAGGTAGATTAGGTTAGATTTAACGGTACTATAGAATTAGGAAATAGCGTTAAAGGACTTAGTATTTCGGTATATAGGCCTGTTATTTTTTGGATAGTTTTAATGTTATTTGCATGATAAAAAATGCAGGTCATTGTGCTTTTGTAGTTAAAAAAAAACTTTGCGTAATTAGTGCACGAGTTGCGACAAACGTACATTGATTGTGTCACGCGGTGATACAATGGTCAATCGTGATCATGCCATGTTTGTCAAGGGTTTTTTGTGTGTGCAAATGCACAAAAATGCGTGTCAAGCAAATTAACTGTCACTCGGTGACTCGGTGATAAATTGGTCTATCTTATGGCCTGATGTTTGGCATTAAACATTTTAAAGGTTTAGAACTATAAAATCTGCGATTTGGTCTGATTCTTTTCAGACATTGATCAGACTAGCTTTTAGGAAGAATCACTCGGCTGTGTCACACTATTCGCTTTGGGGTGCTATTGTTTAATTGTAAGGAACTTTGCAGTGTGATGTCATTTTGGAAGCGCAGGTTTTTTCGTTTTTCGTAGTGGATTGGGTATTTTTTTTAATTTATTCTTGGAAGTTAAATGTTTTTGGGATTAAAGATTGCAATTGTTTATTTTTTTTTAGGGTAATTTGTATAGCTTGAATCTGAGCTTATATCCCTGGTTATAGTCATTGCACAGTGTTTGCGTTCATTTAACATGTTTATATGGGCTGTGGCAGAGCCCGGGAGTTGTGGCAGGACTCCCACCTTTTTATTTGTGGCGTTAGCGTCCCATTATTATTGAGACGTAGACGAGTTGAAGTGAGTGAAGCGGAGACTTGTCGAAATCTCACTTGTGTTTTTTTTTCTGTTCTACATTAGGAAAAGACGTCGTTTTGATTTAATTTATTTGAACGCATAACACGCCGACTATAGGGAATAGGCGAGGATTTAATTTTATGCAAATGCCTGTCAATAATTTTATTCGGGAATAAATTGATAGAAATCCTGTGCTTTTGATTTTGCTTTTGCATTTCCTGCAATGTTTCTAGATATAAACTTGGTGCTCCATGGCATCCATGTGCGGCGATTTGTAGTTATAGTTGATTGAAGTGTCAACTTTTATGATTTTGTTGCATTAGTTAGATGCAGCATATTGGTGCTATATAGATAAACCTGTCTGTCGTGTTGACAGGTTTGGAAGATTGGAATAGTGTTGCTTTCGCAGGTTATGCAATAATGAATATCATAGTTTTGTATCGCGCAAGTGTGCAGTGTTTTGAAATTAGTTGCACGCTATGGAGGCTTTTGGAGATTATAGTACTGTTTGGTTGGCATTTTATGTGCTCGATGTGGCATTGATTTTCGTATCAGGAGTGGCTGGGCCATTTCTGTACATAGAGCCCTGCTTTTGATTGAATGTTGTAATTTTGGCGCATTTTGTGATTGGTGTTATTTTCGATCATGAGCGGCTGGGCAACTGCTGTATATAGAGCCCCGCTCATGACCGCGTTCGTAACTTTGTTTGCACTGAATTATTAAGCTTTATTAGCGTTTTGGGTGGCTAGGCTGTATTTGTAAAAAGAACCCCGCCCATCTCCAACCTTTTTTTGAAGCACTTGTGAATTGGTGAATTTATGTGCATTTCTGTATTTATGTGAAAATTAAATTGTGCCTTCATGACAAACTTATGCCTTCATGAAAATTGCGCCGTCATATATATAGTACTCCGTACATATGAAAATTTGCATGCGTGAACCTGCATGCGTGGCGTGTTAAATGCCATGTAGTGCTATTTAGTATCATTATTTAAAATAGGATAGGTTTATTACTTAGAAGTCTTAATTAAAATAGGGTATTAGTTTAGCTTTGTAATTTATGTAGTTTTTCCTTCAAGCTCTGGTCATGGTATTTTATTTTTTTGTCCTAGTAGGAAATGCAGGTTTTAATTTTTTTTGTACCAAAAATAAAGAAAAAATGATGCAGCTCAGATTCGAAAAGGTGTACAACACTTAAATCTATGGAAAATCTCACAAGCCAGAATCATTTAAGTAAATCGGGATGTCATCGAATCTTCAGTGGTTCTGGCAAGGGCCATTTTGCAAATCGAATGCCAGTATTCCAAAATATATAAAATCAAATTGTCGCATTTTTATTGTTTGAAGGCATATATTAAAATCGCACCCTAAAACAACTGGACGGAACCAGTTCAGTAACAGGATATACTGATGGCACTGAGACGCTGTACAACGAAACAGGACGGATGTTGGACACGGGGTCGATTGTTGTCTTTACCTTACCGTCCACTTCCCGCACTCTACCATTCCTTGGTTATAACGTTCTCTGAAGTGCTGTCAAAAGAACACATTAGTCAAAAGCAATGCAAGTGGTGAATCCGAGATTAATTCATCGTCACAAGACATTTTAGTTCATTCATTGTAGTGGTTTTTAGGTAGGTGGTTTGAATCCGAGGACTAATTGCCTTCACAAGAAACATTCTCAATTACTTCCAGTGAATGTGTCTCAGGTGTCGAATCCGAGATCAATTTTCTTCACAAGACCATTTTCCGTGTACTTCCAGTAATGGTTCATACAGGTGGTGGAATCCGAGCCAATTTTCTTCACAGAACTTTTCAATTAAGTTCAGTATGGTTCATCAGGTGGTTGATCTGAGATCATTTTTTCACAAGAACATTCTCAATTAGCTTCCAGTAATGGTTCATCAGGTGGTGAATCCGAGACCAATGTCTCACAGAACATTTTCAGTTTAATTCCCGTACTGGGTCCATCGGTGGTGAATCCGAAACCAGTTAACCTTTGTAAAGACTTAATTTGCCTGTACATCAGTAAGTCCATCGCCAGTAGTGCATGTTTACCCAATTGGTTAAGATCGTAGTGTTCTTCAGCTTCAGTTTATTCCTCAAGAACTTTTCAGCTTGTTCATGAAATGATGCGTCAATGGATTCAGAGTTGTTATTCTATCTAAAACCTTTGACCGGCTAGAGAGGTTAAAAATTCCAAGTATGGACACTTTTGTTTAAGTATTGTTTGAACTGAAATCGAGTTCCCAACGTGAACTATTCGAAGCCGCAATGTTCCAGGTGAAATTCCTATTCCTCCATTCCCCTGAGGAAACCAAAGGGTGCAACCCGTTTTTCCTGCGCACGCAAGACAAAAACAAGCCTGGATGTGGATATGGTCGACAACGTTATTAAAAAGATTGATTCTTCAAAGAGACTTTAATAATTTAATGTGGACTGATTCATAATTAATGTTTGAGATTGTCATGATGGGGACCTTTGATATATTTCATCGCAGAACTTTTATATATTTGTCATGAAAACGACTTTATTAAATGAATTGTGATCAATTGTATGAATTGATATGTTATATTAAAATAAATTTTTACGTTTATAGTATTTTTTGTATACTGTAAAAAGCCGCGGGCCGCGTCTTCGTGAAAGGAGGAATGTGTAGAGATATAATTTTTTGAGTGGTAATAACGCCCTCTGCTTTTAGTCTTGATTAATTGAGAAAATGGGCTGTTCCATTTTGTTTATAAAACTCTTGCTTGGCCATTTGACTCGTTGGTCCCTCCTGCATAAGTTTTTGTTGACTAAATTCCACAGTTTGTGTTTGAGTGGCGTTTATTCAATTGTAGTGCGAGTGGAATGTTTAATCCGATTTATGCCTCGTCTCCGATCCACTGCGAGTGTGCGCTTTGAGTTCATTATGGGAGCGGCAGGCGTGATGTGAGGGTCCTTACACTCGTCGCCTATTCATTGTGAGGTTTTCCATGGATTTTGACGACACACGTGCCAATTGTGTTTGAATTTTCTCTTGTTTATTAGTACTTTTGTTCGTTTTGGCCAGGTCTAGGTAGCCCACGAGCTAGTTGCTTTGTGACGTGCAAATTTTATTCAGGCTTTAGCAGAAGCTGAGCAAACCAAAATTTGGCCAGTAGTTCACTTTACAAAATTTTCAAAATGTGATGTCGTCCGGCATTTTGATGTCCGGTGAGTGATTGTAGCCTTTTGAACATTCTGTTTTCATGACTGACCTCTAACGGTCTCAAACTTCCATTACAGTATAAATGTCAAATTGAAAGGTATAAATGGAGGGGTGAAATTGGTCATTTTCTTCCGTGAATATTGGCGTTCGATATTTGCTTAGTCTAGGGACGGGCAACAAGAAGTTGTTAAATGGCACCCGGGATTTGGGACACCGTGGGGTTCTATTAAGCGTTACCATTGTTGATTCGGGAAGAACATTTTTCGGGCCAATAAAGTTATGGCTCATTTTCTGTGCAAGTTTTGGGGTTTAGGATCAAAATTTAGGCTTTAGAAAACCGGAAGATGTGATTGGCTTTTAAACTTGCATCAAATTTTATGTTCGCGCGCTTTTTGTTCTTTGTGTATTATGCTTATGTATCTATAAATGCACACCGAGTGCGCCACTCGAAATACTGTCTAGTTTGGAGCTCCGAAATGCACTATTGAAATTGTAAACTAGTATTTGTTTATGTGCGTCTGACAGTGTTTCTCTTGGTTAAAGGATTAATTTGAGTACTGTTGGGTGGTGTCAGGTCACCTTTGTTATTTACATGAGTAAATGTAAATTTAGTTTATATTGACTCTCTGCTTGATTGTGAATGCTGTTGTGGTCTATATGGTTTTCAACCTGTGAGTTGTTAGAAGTTGAGGGACAAATGTGCAACTTGATCGAAATTGTGACTCGGAATTGTGAGTCAAGAACAATTGAAATTGGGGGGAAACTCAAGACTTTTGTCGAAAAATTCATTAATTTAATTGTATTTGCCATTTTATTAAAGGCGAATGAAGTTTTGATTGTGTATCATAAAATTGTTCACCCAAGAGGACGTCATTTAATGAAAGGATATTGATCCATCCGAGTCTCTCGAAAGGTCTTGATCAAGTTTTTGATTTATTTGGTCTTTAATTGTTGTTTGATATTGGGAGCACAATTAAGATGTTCAGATTTAAATGTGACGACATGATTCGTCAATATATGAACGTGGGTTTATATTAAATTTATTGAATAGTTATTGATCAAATAATATCAGCCATGCTTGATCAGCAGATTGGGTTTTTGAACTGTGAACACGAATTGTTCAATTTGGATTGACGTCAATTAGGGAAAGTTAGAATTGTGATAAGTCTATTAAAAGGTGATTAGTTTTGGCTGTTACTTGGTCTGTTAATGATTGTTGACATTGGGGAGCACAGATGTTCAGATTAAGCGTCGCACAAATTCGTCAATATATGAAAAGTGTTGAATTATTGATTTATGAAGTAATGGGATCAGTATTGGCCTGGCTTGATCCTTTGATAGCTTGTTGGCGTTTGTGGAATATAAAAATTGTTCGACAAATTGTAGGTCACTGATAGATTATGAGAAATGACAAAATGATTGCGGTTATAATCGCAAGCATGTGGGTCCTTGTTCCATATAATCGAGTTGTTAAAACTACTATTTAGGTTGCAAGCTAGAGTTAATAAAATTATTTGCCGGATTTTGATTATGTGAAAATTTGTATCTAGAAAGGACGAATGCGGATTTAAGTTGAAATTTAATTTTGCACTAATCAAAGATTGTTGTCATTGTTGATTATGTTGTCTTTGTCCAATATTGAGTTACATATTTCCCCTGCTTCGGTCATGCTAACCACGCCAGGGGACATGATGACTTCGCCACAAGTTATTCTTTTAATATTATTAGAACCCCTGGTCCGTGACAATTGCACAAGATCGCACTTCTGCAGACCTCAGTCCTGTCAGAGCAAGAGTAAGGCCTCAAGTTTTTGCACAATACAGACATCTATAAACACTTTCTTGAATGTAAAATAAACCTACACACCCCCCATTATTTCTTGCTATTAATACCAATGGAAGAAATAAAACCAAGAAATGGAACCGGAATCGTTATACCATGAATAACCACGATTCGCACTCAGAGACAAAAGTATAGTTATCTTAGTCTCAGCTATGTATATGATTTTAATTATTCTTTCCATCCCAGAGACCTGAACTTCTTGTCTCAAGCAAGAGCAAGTATAGAGAACCTTATACCCAACGTGGGGGGGGGGGTTCATGTTTGATTTGGTTAGGGACGTGCCTCCGAGAGTATGAAGTAGGACCATAGTATATCATTTTTGGCCAAAACAACGGACCGTAGCTATACCAGAAATCGCAATTTTTGCGGCACAAGTTAACCCAAATGTCCCCTTTTTCCTAAGAAATTTTACATTTAAGAAATTTTGACAATTTTGAACTTCAGATGAGGAAATTCGACTCATTTTCCTACAATATTTAGAAAAAAAATGGCTTCTATGAGAAATGTGACAATTCTCAAAACAAATTTGACGAAAATTTGAAAAAAAAACCATGCCGCGGTTACTACTATTGGCATGAAAAATGGGCATTTGATATACCAGCAGGCTAAAAATGAGACGATGTCTGTCGCAAGTCCCCGTATGGTCATGTGTGAGAACCCCCCCCCCACAAAACCGGTTTTCATTATTCCTGAGTTTAGTGTATAGAGTGTATGCATAAACAAGTCAATATAAATATAATGCTTTGGATGCCCATACTGGAGGACAAAATCACTTGCAGAGTAGGTCCCTTGATCGCTTCACAATTAGTCATGTGTTTTTATAATGGTCATCACCACATAATATCATTAACATATCTGGGAAGGAATTCCTGTCACAGACCTCTTGGAGAAAAACTGTTAAGATTGGTGGGTGCAGCATACAGTGTTGACGTTGTATTGCATCCGCTCTCTAAGTAATAGCACATCGATATTGCTGAAACTTCCATATTTTTGTGTCCAGAACTGTGCACTGTTTGCATTTAGCTGGATGATGCCATTTTAAAGACCAGAAAGTTTTTTTGAAGCCAGAAGACCAAGGACGGGGAACCATTTTTAAACTCTGGCAGTATTGCCTCAATAGTCCAAAAAAGTAATGACTCTTGTTACAGAAACTATTCAAAATCATACACTAAGCTTTTGAGTTTTGTTCATGAATTGTGGCACGGCTGATTATCCTGAGCGATCAGCAGCAGGGGGCGTCACACCCCACACAAACAAACACACACACACACACATACAAATCCCACACAATGTGCAAAAGGTTGCGTTTTGGTGATTTTGTCAATACAAATGGTCCAAGTTTAGAGAAATTTGAAAGAAGTCCACATTTAGTGGTGAGATGTTCAAAAAAGGACCATTTTTAGGGGTTAGTCTGCTTTTTTACAACAAGTCAATTTTCAAAGTCCGGACCCCTAAACAATGAGTTTCAAAAAGTACCGGTAAACAAGTTACAAGTAATTTTGATAGGTCTAAAGTACCCTAAAAAAAGTATGGTTAGTGTTAAAATCCTATCTTAATACGTATTGGCAATATTTGACACCTAATGTGCAAGTAAGAAAATGTTTCTTTGTATAATGAATAGCTCATTTACACAGAATGAGCAGAATAAGATAACAAAGTCGAAATTTCCAAATCGTACCCTAATGTTTAGTAAAGTGTGAAACGTAACCTTTTTTCCAGCTTTCCGTGTTTTTTGCTACCCTTTTCACATTCGTAGGTATGTGCACAATTTAGAAAAAATACCCTTTTTACGTGATTATTGGTGCGCATGATATCCCTATCAATGACCAATGCCCCCCCACCCCTCTTGATGGAAAGAATAATTAAAACAGCACACATAATGACTTAGACTGATAACTAGTATACTAACTTTGGTCTCTGTAGTGCGATCGTGGTTGTTTTTCATTTCATTCCATGGATTTTGGTATTATAGCTACATCAAAACCATTTTCTCTTGCACATTTTCTAAAACAACTTGGTTTATTTAGCCATGGGCATTAAAAGCAGCTATATTGGGTGTGTAGGGTTCACTATACATTGTGCCAAAAACATGAGGCCTAACTCTTAGTTTGGACAGGACTGGAGTCTGAATAACGGCATATTTATGCATGTATCAATTAGCTTAATTGCATATAACAAGAAATCAAAGGCTCAAGTAACCAAAAAAATGATCATATGCAACCATTTCCTTATGAAATTTGCCACATTTTGGTACCAAGGTTTATATACTTGGGACCTGATAGTATGACCCGCTTTTGAACTTTGAACCTCGTGTCAAGGTCACTTAAGGTCAACGGAAAAAATGGCAACATCGTTTTTCTTAAAATAGTCGGACCCATTAGAATACATTTTAGTGGTGCCACAATTAACATGAACTTCATAAATCACTCTCGATAACATAGGCCCCTCCACCACTATATGATGTGCTTCTTGTAATTTTCAGCCGGAAAAGTAAGAAATAGGATGTCAACTTTGGAAGTGTGAGCATTGTTTTTGCAAAGCTTTTCCGTGTTCTGGTTGCTAGCATGCAAACATCAGGAAGCCGCATTTTCGCGATTTTTGACTTTAAAATCCGCATTTCAAAATTCGGGCCGCGCATTTTGCCGTTTTAATCGCGGCAAAAACTCCGGTGCCGTACCCTAGAGTGGAATTATGAATTTCTTCTGTCTATATATCCTCCGGGTATTGATTTTAGAGGGTTTTTACATGGCACAATGCATGTAACTTTGGCTGTGTGCATGCAGAATGTTCCCTGTGGCATGTAAAATTTTGCTATTTTTTCGGCCCCAATTTGAGGAAAAATCAAGGGTTGTGCATGTAAATTTTATTTCTAATCGCCCCCTGATATCCATCCAGGCAGGTATCCACCTGCATGATCACATAGGCCTAAAAATAATTAGGCAGCCTTCCTGGTACCAAAATGTAATTTTATAATTTGGGCAAAGCAGTGGGCTATCAGGTAACCCACATTTTTTCCACCTTAAAGGATACATTACTGTTACAAAAAGGCAAAATCTGATTTTTGATGATTTTTTTAATTTAGCAAATCATATAGTGCCTTTAAAGGCATAACTCGGAGATTGTTGATTCACCATACAAACTGCAAGTACTTGAAGGGGTCACATGTGCAATGCCCAGGCTCTCAGACATGCATATCATAGATAAACAATGACATACCCTTGGAACAAGCACCTTTACTACCCATAAGGTGCTGATTTGGAAGTTATTTCGATGAGGGGTAATTACGGGTAAAAATCACAGCACGTAACTTGCTCATCCCCTCCCTGGCAAGATGGCAGTCTTGAACATGACCTCGGATTGACCTTTGACCTTGGTCTATGACCTTTGACATCCCCACATAGAACCCCTATTGCACCTTAAACCCCAAGTCTTGGTGTAAATCGGATGTACAACACATGTATCCACACATCATATGGACATGCGCGCTAACTCCAAAAATCCCCTACCCCGCTTTTAAGCCAAGGGGATACAAAAACACAAATTTATTCAATTTTGAAAAAATCTTGAGTGCACACTCCCATGTTTTCTGCTTTTGATACAAGCAGAGATTAGACAAGTTCATGTTTTTTGTATCATAGAAAGGGTCAGCATGAACAATTTGGACTTTCGATACATCTGTTGATAATTCAATAACAGAGTTTGAAAGCATATTTGAGAATATCACATCAAATGTGGGATAGAATTGACCTAAAAACAAAATTCTGGACCATTTCCTGACTTGTACAATGCTGTGCCACACTTGCAGGTATATTCTACAATCACAAATTTGAGCTGCAAACGTCATGGGATAAACATTTGTGCAATGTGTGAATATTTTAGTTCATGAAGGCCTGAGGATTTTCTCTCGTGATTGCGTTGTAGAAATCGTAGGTTTATAGGGGCCTATGCAAGAAAGATGAAGAAATTCGCTCCAACAAACTAATAAGGATACACTTTAAAATGGTACGAATCATTCATACTCATATGTGCTCGCAATATTTTCGTCAACTCTCATATTTTCAGTTTTTTCCTATTTTTAACCTTCCTTGGTGTTTTTTTTTAAATAAAAAAAAATTGGTGCGAGGTCCAAAATCGAGAGGGCGGGGATGATCACTGTTTTTTTTTTTTTTTTTAAAACTTTTTTTAAGCCCCCTTAAAGGGGCTTTGTGATCCATAACTTTGTCTCCCCGATTTACCTTAAAAGTTGAGATTATTTTATATCGTCTGAACCAAATTAGCCGACTTAATCCATATGTGTAGATAATCTTTTACATTGAAATTTGGTCGTAACTGGAGGAAATTCGCAATTTTGTAGAAATTTCCGTAAACAGACAAAAATTAACAGCATAGCTGCCTATGGGACTGTGGGAAAAGCATTTTACTTATACACAAAAACTAGAGCTGGGGTATCGGTTTTTGGTTTCTTTGTCGGCATGTTGGTAACTCATAAAAACCCGATGGCGACAATTGTCGACAAATCAATCTTTTGAATGCCAATTCACTTTTGTTTTTTAATATACTTTATATAGCACACAATTGAGCACTTGTATGGAAAACAAATACTCACTTTGACTTTCAACTTCACACTTTACTAGCCCAGGCCCATTGGGAGGTTGGTTGGAACTATTCTACGCAAAAGTGTGTGCCAACTTCGGGGGAATGGGGCTATTTTAGTTATTAATGATATATTTTTAACAAAACTATTTTCACGATTATAGAATTCCTTATTGAAAGAGGTTACAGGGGTGATGAAAGTAAAAAGTATGGTTTAAATCAAGATTCCAAAGTCACTAGGCAGGTTGGAATACAATTTTTGAATGCTGGAATAGGCTGGTTACAAAAGTGATAAGGCTCCTCCATGAATATTGTTGTCGAACAAATTTCCATGGTTGTCGCCTATGCAGGAGAAGGGCATTGCGGCCCAACCTGTCGAAAACAGCCTTGTCAGATACAGCCCTACATCAAAACCAATGCTAGATTTAGCGGGGTTTTACATGCACAATTGCATGCAACTATTTGGCTCTGGCAATGCAGAATTGGCCCTGTGCCACGTAAAATTTTGTGTTTTTCAGCCCATTTTGAGGAGGAAAAATCAAGGGGTTGTGCATGATAAAATTTTTATTTTCTAAATGAAACCGTAAGGTTGGAATCAACCTAAAATTTTATGAATTTGTCTAGTGAACTGAATAAAAGTAACAGAAGGTGCTGGAATCACGAAATACACCTTTAAAGGTGCGTGTTCCGATCGTCTTTGGGACCCCCCTGATTTACCCGGAAGTAGTATCGATTTTGATATCAAATGAAAGGCCGTATTTTTCTCATTATTGTCCTGAAATTTGAGCCATCAAATCCATTTCATTCCCAAGATATAAACAAAAAACCGCCGTTTTAGTGGTTAACATCAATATTAGCACAGTATTGAATAGGGCTTTGCAACATGCATTATTGCATCTACCATCAAAACCGCAAGTTTATTTCCCACGGTACTTGATGGGGTGTATGCGCAAGTGCCAGGCTCTCATATCAAGTAGAGAACACAATACACATAAATCGGAACAAGCACCTTTAAAGGTCCATGGCCCGATCGCTAATAGCCCATAGGCCTCGTCCCAATTTTGGTATCAGAAGAAAGCTACTATTTTTCTCATTTGCCCTGTGATTCTTAATAAGAGCCAAAAGAGGTTTGGTTTGGAAGTTATGAACGAAAATGTGCCCCATTTTGGTCGACCAATATTACATTTACACAGTAACTTATGAGGGCTACAAAATCAGGGGGGGGGGCGTAAGTAACAATATTTTTCATGTTTTTAGCTCTCGCATCAAAACGGATTGAAATATCGGCGCGAAACTTTACAGATGGGGTTTTGGAGTGAAGGCCAATCTATCAAGATAAAAACTTCATATTCTAAAATCGGGCCATCCCCCTTTAAATACTGTGTATATGTTATTTTTACTCACCCTGTGTTGCGAGTTGAGCCTCTACATTAACCAGACAGTACTGGACTGCTGGGCCTGGGTAAAGCACTGGATCTTCTGGAATTGCTACACCCTGCTGATGGCCACCAGATGCTCCATATTGGCTGGAGGTTGTCCCCATCTTGATAAAATACAATGGAAGACTTCACTGACTTAAATTTTTGTTGGGTTTACTAAATTATTTAGTAAATTAGTATAGAAATGTCAGCTAATGCAGGAGAATTCGTTGAATGATGACTGATGAGCTGGCGTATGTCATATGATAAATAATGATGATTATGATGATGAGCTTTTTAGTCAGCAGCAAATCATTGCAGTGGTGGCAAAAGAGTATATTGCCAAAGCAAAAGATTGAACAAATGATTGTCCCCCCGCCCGGTGACCTACTTTCTTAGTCCCGCAAACACTGATCTCGCGTTCAATGTCGCAGCTGGTTGATCCTCAGACTCACTGCTTGATCCACATCATAATCAGATAATTGTTGTTATTCATCATTCGGCATTTACACCATGTTCATTCTCTGATGGCCTTGGCCTTGTAATTCTGGTCTGCCCTGTTCTGGTATGTTGTTGTTTGGCTCGTCTTTCCGGGATTTCCCATTTCCTTGCACCAGTGTTGCCATCCTAATATTTAGTGTCACTAAAACGGACGTTGGAAATTGCAGGGAAATTACTTAGCAGTCAAGATCCCCAAGCTCCCACAGTTTTCACCTCTTGTACAGTTCTTTAGACCCCTGTTCAACCATACCCAATTTGCAAAACACTTCCTAAATTTTAACTCGTTAGCTCCATATTCCCTAATTTGGCCCCCAGTCTCCCAAACCATAAAATTGGTCCAAATATTCAGTTCCGAAGGCCCAAACTTTCACAAAATTTCAGTTCTAAAGTACACACCCCTACCAAATAAGAAAGGTGCAGACTTCTGGGGGATAAAGGCATTATCATTGATTTGCTAAATCAGAAATCGAAAAATCATAAAAATCGGCCTTTTGCATGTCGGAACAAGTAAAAGTGTTCTAACATACCCTGCAAGGCTTAGACTTAAAGCACCTAATAAGGACAAAATCGGATATTTTTAGGCCACTACGGTCCACTCTAAGAACACTTAATAACACACGTAATTGTGATTCATATCTTTTAACATACTGTTTTCTTGTCCTTTTCTGTCAATTCTTCGGTTGGAAAAAAGAATTTATGAAAATTCTGTGTCTTATCTTCAGCTTCCTTCACTTTACTACTTTTAAGCAGTATTCCTTCAAATTTTCAAATATTTTGACTCTTTAGTATATCACTGATAGTGTCCTTTAATTGCTTATCACAGCTCTCTTAGAAGCAAGCAGTTTGTTTCATTTTTCCCTCGGTTGTGTTCATTGACCTGTTAAAGTCTGCTACCCGAAGGCACTTCGCCCAAAATTGGGTACAGGGTGTGTTGTCCCCGGTCAAAAAATCGACGCCATGTTTATATTGGTTACGAGCGTACTCCAGGCGAAAAGCACTCCCTTGGTTCATAAAACAAAATTCACAATGACTATTGTAAGAAGATTGACTTGAACCCACCACGATGTAAATTCAAAACAATATTTTAATAACATAAATTAAATCACACAATATAACACATTAACAAGCACAAAAATTATCTATTTTCTACTATTTAAAAATCCAAATTAAACACACAACACCTCAACATCTCAATTACGAGTCTCTCAAAGTGTCTTGTTGGGTGCGCACCAGTCCCTCTGTAAATCAGTCCACATATAAATCTTGCCGACACCATTCCTTGCTGGTACAGTTCAACTATTTTCGCGAAATCGCAAAAATCCTTTTGGTCTAGACCGGCCGATTAATTTGTAAACTTGTAGACTTTGAGAAACCCTGGAGTATACTGCATCTGATGGTATAAACACATTTTGTCCAGATACAGGTACCTCAGTGCATAAAGGTGAATGTCACTGTGTACAGAAGAAAGCAATGTAATGTCCTCTGGGCCTGGCGCTCTTCTGACATGTTTCTTCATGATGCCTTCACACACTAGTCCATTTAGAAAGGTCAATCATATAATCATGCTTATTGCACAACACATTGCAAGTTTCATAATATTTTCCAGTTCTCCTCACTCATAATTTATATGATTAATTTAACATGATTTATTAATATAATACAGAAATAATATCAATCTTCAGAGTCTTCAACAATATAGTGACCCAAATTGTAACAAATACCTGACCCATTTATATAGTTGGTTCGGAAATTCCGGCCATTTATATAGTTTTGGTTGTTGAAATTTCACACCATTTTTAAAATAGTAAATAGCAAAATCTGTAAAAATCAATCATTTCCTCCATTCCCATTATTGTGATTTTGCCGAAAATCAGAAAAATCAACCCATTTTCATAGTAAAATTGTGACCTAAATTGAAAAAAATGGACCCCTTTATAAAGTACAATGACCTAAAAAATGACCCATCTATATAGTAGCATGGCTGGGAAAACGACCCATCATTATAAGGGGTGAAAAAGCGACCCATATTGGGGGCACATATACCTAACCTTTTCCACAGAGTACCCCCTCCCCCGGGTTTGCTCTTTTAAAAACTTAAAAATACAGCAATTAAACTTGGGTCACCCCTTACACTCTGGAAATGCAACCTCAAATGACTCTTGAACCTTGGTCTTGGTTGAATTTTTGATTATCCTCCACATATGACGGAATCCTTAGGCTCTATTGCACCTTAACCCCAATCTGGTTTAAATCGCACCTTTTCAACTTTTCGAAGAAGACCTGAAAAAAGAAAACCTAACCCACTGGAACAATCAAACCCTAACTAGTCATAAACTGTGGCAGCGGTGGGATATAAAATTTCACAACCGAAATTGACCTAGAAGCCAAAAATGGAAAACTTGTTGGAAAGTTCAGAAATGGGAACGCCACTCAATCTTGGAGAATACTTCCGCTCAGGCTTAACATTTCTCGCTACAAATAAAATAATAAAATTAAAAAAAAATGTCACCTGACTAGTAAAATTTACTATCAGGAGTTTTTACTAATCATCAAACTAGTAAAGCTAGTCGGGCGACTAGTAAAGCTAGTCGGGCGACTAGTAAAACTATCGGGTGACTAGTAAACCTATCCGTGCGCTAGTAAACTGTCGGGCGACTAGTACAATTAGTCAGGCGACTAGTAAAATTAGTTGGGCGACTAGTAAATAACTACTCTTGCCAACTAATCACTCGGACACCATCTTACTAGTTTTGGTTTACAGTAACACATACATACTATGAAAACCTAACCAACGTAACACACATACATATTTTATGGAAAAGCAATGCATTGCAAAATAAATAGAGAAGATTTGTGAGAACGGGGATTTTCACCTGAATTTGCATAACTTGTTGACTTTTGTTTTGGCTTTTGTTTATTTTTCTTTCTCCTTTAGTCCTGGGTTTGGTCCACATTCAATTATAATTCAAGTATCCCTCCATTCTTCCAAACGGCCCAACAAATATACAACATTAAATGGGATGGCCCAATTCGAGTCATAAATTTTTCATCTTGTAGAATGGCCTCACCCCAAACCCCATCTTGTAAGTCCGCGCCCATATTTTGACCCGTTTTAGAGCTAAACATTTGATTTTGTAATCTCCATTCAGACCACTTCCGGTCAAATTTTGGGTCCCATGGGGACGAGGCCTCAACGATACTCCATTGAGTCATGGATAATCAGTCTTGATTGCAGTACCCGATTAAAGCGTGCTGCTTTGACAGGATGCCTGAGCTATTCATTTGGTTCATGTCTTCAGTGGCATAACAGCGGGTGGGAAGAAAAGCTGAAATCATGCAATTCATCCCATTTTTGCCTGCTCATTGGGACATTTTTGCCTCCAACAAGGAAACTCTGCCTCAAAACCACCTCACTGGTAAAATCTGCCTCAAAACCACCTCCAACTGGGAAAATCTGCCTCACAACCAGAATTTACCCCCTCTGACAAGTGACCCCTGTTACGCCCCTGCATGTCCTTGTCCCCCGATATAGAAATGCTTGTCTCCGATATAGGAATGAATGCTTATTATCGAATTCAGTGTCGCTTGATGGGTTTGATTTGGCCATACTTGCTTGACCTATTCGTATGTGTGTAGGCATCATCCTATCAACACGACAGTTCTCAACACAAAGAACCCGTCTGTTGCAGTAAATGAGGCAAAAACAACATAACTTTAAGATTACAGGGAGAATAGAAATAAGTGGATATTAAACCACTGAGGCTCCTGCCATTATAGTTACAATACCTTTACTTGGATGACCCCGTTGACCTTGAAATGACCTTGACAAAAAATCTAGGATCAATCTTCACTACACCCACCAGTTTTCATGACCTACAACTATTTGTATTGGTCTGACCTTGGGATGACCCCAATGACTTTGAAATGACCTCAATTGTCATCACGGAATGCTGACACACCTACCTGAAGTTTCCATTCAATCATTTGTACGACAATTAACAATGGTGTTATAGCAATTAACCCTATTTTTGCTGCATTTGGCCTTTAACCCCATGCCCACTCACTCACTGCCTACATGAGTGACTCTATGGGCCGTCCGTATGATGCGAAGATGACACCCATACTGCCTAGTCAAAGATATTGGTGCGCTCGGTTTGCTAGGTCACTGGGGGTAAGCGAGGGTGCTTCTTGCAGACTAGTTTACAGCAAGTTAACCTCATTTTTGACCACTTGGCCTATGACCCATGCACAAAGTACTACACATGACCCCTTGTCTATCTGTCACAGCCTACATGTATACATCTATGTGTTGTGAAGATGGAGCCCATCCAAAAATATCACATGGGAAAGCACCCACCTCATACACACATATACACACACCCACAGACGCCTGGCATTTCTGTAGCCCGGTTCTGTAGTCCCCTCTGCCAACCGTGTTGGTAGGGACTATAATACTACATACCGCAGCATCCAGTCCCGGGGCGCAGTCCTTGCTGATGGTACATTAGTTTTCCAGTCAGTGTAGAAACAAGGGGTCTACATGTTGACAAATACTATGGATGTCGAAGTGTCACAAGCTTATGAATGGCTGTCACTGGATAAGAACCAAGTTCAAAATGTCACAAGATAAGACCGCTGTGGTAAAGAGTGTCGAAGAAATAATACTGTCGCGAGTGTCACAAGTGTCGAATTTTATGTAGACCCCTAGAAAAGGTCCAGATCACAGACAAAATGTCCAGATTTTACCTCAATTTTTTTCTAGGGGATTTTCTGCCATCCTTAAACCCAGCCCCCCCCCCCCCCCCACTACACCAATGGCCTTAGTTTGGGAGTTACAGGGGAAAAACTTAAAAAAACTGTAAAAATGGTGAAAAAAGTCAAGTTTTTTGTTACAGGCGGGTCCAAATGTGATTTGTGCAATGTTGTTAAATAGTGACTTATCTACTCTGTTTTGTAAAGGTGCATTGTGATTCCAGCTCTTCTGTTTTATTCATTGTTCACTAGATATACTTGAGAAAAGCTTATTCAAAACTTTTTAGCTGATCCTGACTTTGCGGTTTGGTGTTATGAGCAAATGCTTGTTTCCTACGGTCCCATAGGCCACTGTGCTATAATTTCTGTCTGTTTCAGACAGAAAATACAAAATTGAGAATTACTTACAGACACGGTTGAATTTGCGCGTAAGATTTGGCACACATGGATTACTAATGTTGACGGTTCAGATGATATGAAAATCTCAACTTTTTTGAGGCAAGTCGGGGGGACGAGGCCTGTGGATCACGAAATGCCCCTTTAACTAAATGTCAAACAAAGTCACAGCTATGATTGTAATTGACCCTTGCCCACTTTTGTTGGATGAAAACTAAGCATAAAGATGTGGCAAACTATTCTTTTTTTCAATCCTTTAGGCTAAGTAAAGAAAACCATTGACCACATATTACCTGAATCAAAGCCAACTTCTAACTTTTGACCCATGTACACATTAAAATTGAGTTTCACCATTTTTACAGTTTTACTCCATCTTCCCTCCCAAACTATAAGCCCACAGATAGGGTAACCTATACTAACAAATTTTAATATAATGCTGCCCCCCCCCCTTTCCCCCCTGAAAAAAGCTGGTTACGCCACTGCACATTTGGAATTTTGATGTGTTACTGCAAGTATTTTGTTTAATTAGAAACATGTTTGGGGGACTCAGTGTTTGTTATAGCAGGGGACTGTAGTGAATGAGTGTGCGCTTTCAGATAAATTTATGAATTTTTACACACATAAATGCTTTAGGCATTGATAATCCATAAAATTGATGGAAGCACTTGCCTACCCCTTATGGCCCCCAGCTTGGATTTCAAAATTACACAGGGGGTCAAAATTTTAAAATGCGCCAATCATGTTGAAAAGTACATGGCACTCTTTCTCAGATTGCAAGGATTCTAAAAGGTATAGTTTAACCTATCGTAAGAGGTCAGTAAGAGGGCATGTGTGGTCCAGTGGATTTAGAGCTGGTCCCACACTCAAATGGTCCTGTGTTCGAGCTCTGAAGTAAATTAATTGATGCGCTGCGCAGCTTATCGTTGTCTTATACAAACGCACTGATACACTGTTAGGTGCAGTCTAAATTGCGCTCGATTAAGACACGGCATGATGTAGGAACAGAAACACAAATCTCTTTCCACTGATACAAAAAAATACGGTCATATAAGTCGACAAATACCTGACATTCCTTGTGAGACTTATGTGGGAGTTTGATTACTTTGACTTCAGGTTTACAGAGTATAGTTTTTGGGTAGTCTGTATGACAAGTATTTGCATCATTAATTACAGATTATTCAAACCAAAACTGTTTAAACATACACCACCGGATATCAGGAAATGGGGGGGGGGGGGCACAAGGGGTATTCTCCCTAAAATTGACCAAAATCATGCAGAATCAATCCCATTTTTGGTCAATTCTTCCTCTGTGCCCTCTCTTATTGACCACTCTGCATACTCTCTGTATCTGTCACTGAACACAACATTGGCATAAAAGCCTAATGTTCCCCCAACACAGCTGTTTGAGAGTCTCATTTATTATGACCAAAACCAAAACCCCAAAAAAATATCAATGACGACACACTTTAGACAATTAAATTTTGATATTTAGTACACTAACTTCATCCTGTGTAAATGTTTATGAAATTTCATGCGAGCAAATATAATTTTTCATAAAAATCTAGTTTAAAGGTGCATTTCATGATTCTAACCCCTTCTTTTTGTTCATGTTTCACTAGATATCCTTGAGAAAGCTATCCAAAATTTCAGTGATTCGATCTTGTGTTTTGGTGTTATGAGCAAATGTTCGTATTACAATCTCCTATAGACCACTGTACAGTAATTCTGTCCGTTTACGGACAGAAAATACAAATTGCGAATTTCTTGCAGAGCCGATCGAATTTGCATGTCAGATTGGGCACACATACTATACTTAGCCCGATGGTTTAGATGATATAAAAATCTCAACTTTGTTGAGGTAAGTCGGGGGAAGGGGAACGAGGCTGCAAGTGGATCACAAAATGCCCCTTTAACACGTCTTTCTATGGAGAATGAGCATATGTGACATGCTCCCACGAAACCTGGATAAAGTCGGAATTTTTCATTTTAAGATATGTACAGATTTTAAATGTCATAAAAAAAGCTTAAAATGATGTATCCACCATGTTAACATTAGATTTCATTTGTCATTCAAAAATCAAGATTTGCCCAGGATTTCTTTTGTGTTCTATGTGTTTATCAAGTTTAGTGACACCCCTTCTCCTTAAGTGAGCTGGCGACTTGGTTCAGGGTTTGTGGGGAGCAGGTCACATATAGAGGGCGCTATAACATACAAATCATGACCTTTGTAGGCCTATATGACAAGATTCCCGCAATGGATTTTTCTGATTTTTGCAGAGGTAATAGCTCTTGCATGTCCCTACTTATATCAGTTGTCAAAATTGTGTCGCCAGTGCTTAAATTGCTCTAAAAATAAAAGAGATGATTGCATGGGGTCAAACAGCTGTGCCAAAACAAGCAAAGCATTTTAACCCCAAGTTTCTGAAACAATCAAATGTCTTAACTTTCCACATGGACCATGGTTCTGTTAAGTAACCTTTTGGATTTCTTTCCTGATTTTTCAAGATTTTTGTTCTGGGTTTTTACGCTACAGTTTGATTCAGGAAAGTTTACCTGTGAGGTATTTTGTAATTTTGGTTTTGAATAGAGAGGCATGTGCCCATTGGATGGCATGTTAATGGCCTCCTCCTACATCTCCATCCAAGCACTCATTTCTGTTCATGATATTCTGGTATTTCCCTATGGACAATTCTTTCCCTTAACTGTTCTGTAAAAATTCAACCCATCTTGTCAATGTGGTATGTATTTCCTCATGAAAATATCTCTCAACCATTCTGTTTTGAGTTAATCCATCTTGCTAACTGTTCTCTCCAGGCCCCATGTGGCATTTTCTTGCGAGAATGTTTGTGTAAGTTCAATCCATCTTGTCAATGTGGTATTTCCTCGTGACAATATCTCTCCACTTTTTTGTGTAAGTTCAATCCATCTTGTCAATGTAGTATTTCTTAGGGACAATGCTTCTCAACTGTTCTGTTTAAGTTTGATCCATCTTGTCAATGATATTTGCAATGACAGTATCGCTCAGATGTTTTGTGTAAGTTCAATTCATCTTGTCAATGTGGCATTTGTCATGACCAATGTCTCTCAAGTGTTCTGTGTAAGTATTTAATCTGTCAATGTGGCATTTGCTCAGACAATGTCTCTAGTGTTCGTGTAAGTTCGTCATCTTGTCAAGGGGCATTGCTCATGGGGACAATGTCTCTCAAGTGTTCTGTGTAAGTTCGATCATCTTGTTCAATGTGGCATTTGTCATGACGATGTCTCTCCAAGTGTCTGTGTAAGTTCATTGATCTTTGTCAATGTGGCATTTGCTCATGAATGTCTCTCAAGTGTTCTGTGTAAGTTCAATTGATCTTGTCAATGTGGCATTTGCTCATGACATTCTCTCAATGTTCTGTGTAAGTTCGATCATCTTGTCAATGTTGATTAGATGCTGCGACATGTCTCTCAAGTGTTCTGTGTTAGAATGTTCTGTGTTAGACTGTGCTGTTTTGTATATGTTCCAGTGTTGATGTGTGAGCCTTGTACCCACTGTTGTTCTGTGTAAGTTAATTCCATCTTGTCAATGTGTATTTCTTGTGACAATATCTCTCAACAGTTTTATGTAAGTTTAACCACTTTTTAAATGCATTATTTTCTCATGACGATGTCTCATCTGTTTTGGGTAAGTTCAATTCACTTTTGTCAATGCAATAATTTCTCATGACCAATGCTCTCAATGTTTCTATTAAAGTTCAATCCATTTGTCAATATGGGATTTGGCTGGGAGGCATGGCCTAGTGGTTAGGTTGATTGCCTCTTGGCACAAAATTTACCAAAAAATCCGGGTGCGAACCACCACACGGTTGGGGTCACTTGCTGGGATTATTCAGGTGCTCAATTTCTAGATTTCAATCTGTATACCAGCGATTGATTAAATCAAGAATTAACACGTCTCCTCCATGGTTAATTGGAATGGGCAAATGATCATGAAAGCATCCTGTCCTTCGGAGGGATGTTAAGCCATCCATCCATCCGTTACAGCGAATCCCACAACTGATACATGTACTCGCAGCCAGTGTCAAATAAGAGTACAGTGAAAGCCTTGATGTTCAGGTTCCCAATCCGGTCCCAGCTCAAAGAGGGCATGTTAGAAGCGTAAGTATCATGGATACACAAGCCCCGTACGCTTAATAAGTTGAATAAATCCTGACACCACCCAAGCCATTATCAATATAATGGACTTGTGGATGTGCCAAGTATTTGTGGTGATTGCTCATGACAATGTCTCTCAAGTGTTTTGTGCAAGTTAAATCCACTTTTCAATGTGTATTTCTCGTGCGAATGTTTTGTCAACCATTTCTGGTTCCAAGTTCCATGCATTTGTCAACTATGTTCTTCAGGTCCCATGTGTTAGTTCTTTGTGACAGAGCTTTGATTTTTCAACTTGGTAAGTCAGAGAGACATCAAGGCATCTGGGTTAAGATAAATATGTGGGTATTATATGCACGTGAGCTAGTGACTATCACAAAGAGTGCTCGTCAAGATTCAACAAGGATATGAACAAGCATATTAATATCATGACAAGTAATTTTTGTACATGTAATCTCTCAAATAGATGAACCCACTAGAAATGCAGCTAATTTCTTTTACGTAAACAATCACAACATCGCTTTAGATTTTAAGGGACATGATAGTTCAAGCTGTTTTGTTTATTTGGAAGTACCCCATGATGTAAAACACTGGATAGCCTATCAGAGGTAAGTAAACAAGGTAGTACTGGTACCAAAAAAAATACATCGGTCCTCGGACTGCTTGTGTCGCCGGCCGTCGGGGTAGTGGATGAGCGGCATGAACACGACCTTTGACCTTGATTATGTGGACCTTGGACCTCATAAACAAATGAGGGTTGCATGTAAGCTCCATAAACCATGAGCTCCATTTTACATTTTCAGCCTATCTTACAACGTACCTGGCATGTGACCGTTGACCTTGGTATGTGACCTGTGGACCTCATCAACAAAATGAGGGTCCCATGTTGCACTATGATTCAAGTTTGGTTCCAATTGAACATCCACTTTTCAAATGGGTCCAATTTTACATTTTCAGCCTATTTTACAACTGACTCACATGACCTTTGACCTTGGCAGGGAACTGTGACCTCATCAAAAAAATGGGGGATGCCATGTTCCACCTGTGATCCAAGTTTGGTTAAAATCCCATCAAAGGATGAGGATTATTACAGGCGCAACAATGAGTAACCCTTTTCAAAAACAGACAAACAGACATACAACAACATACAACAGACTACAACAGACATCAAAAACAACAACAGACTACAACAGACATCAACAACAACAACAAAAACAACAACAAGACATCAACAACAACACTAACAGACTAAAGTGGCAAGTTATCCCTATATGGCCTTCATGCCTTAGGGCAGGCAACATAAAAATATTTTTTTGTTATCTAAACAAGTTTGTCTTGTTTTGTTAAATTTTAATTTAAAATGTGGCTACTAATGCTTTCAGTACACACCATTTCGCTCTCATCGAATTCTGTGCTGGCTCGGACACGCGCCGCCGCCGATTCCGTATCCGCATCGCTAATTGACCGGCTATTCTAAGGTGCAACGAGAGATTTTTGAGGGACCAAATATTGTGTCATAATAGTTATTTCATTAGAGACTAGACACTCCATAGATTTATTACCTTCTATGTGGCTACAGAAATGCCTTAGAAGAGAGAACAATAAAGGTTTTGATTCTGATTTGCTTGTAATTCAATATAAAACATAGGCGAATTTCGTATTTGCCCTATACGAAATTAAGAAAATTTCAAAATTTTTGTACCAAAAAATTCTTAACCTAATTCCTTTCAGATGGGGTATTTTGATGGAAAGTTTACATCAGGGACAAAAAATCAGAACTTTCGCGATTTTTTAGGAACACCTGATATGTGAAATTCTCTGTTGCACCTTAACCCGGTTAATTACATAGTGATCATGCCGCTTAACTGCTTTGCCGATCTGATGATGAAATGAAATTACGTCACTACGCAATCACGTCAGAGTCGCTAGCGGTGTTTGACCCAAGCGGCAAAGCGTCAGCCGATAAATCGATCTCCCTGCCGTTCGGGCTGCTGCTTTTCCCAAAGCGGCAAATCGCACTGAGTTGACTTGAGTTCAACTTTCGAAGCGGTACCGCTCGATGACGTAGTTATAGCGATAGCGCCGCTTGACTATAATAGCTCAATCCTGCAAGCAGCGTACACAAGCGTTTGCCGCTGAGCGGGGCATGGATACTGGTTTGTAAATGGACCCTTATACATGCGGCTTTTTTTAAATGTCATGGGATTCCCCAGCAGCCAATGCTTGTGTTAAGGCTCTTGCATAGGGGCTTGAAAAGAATGGAAAAAAAACGGGTGTCGTGTCCTTGGATATCGCGAAATAGATGAACCAGGTGGTCGATCTGCTGTGAGAACTGGGTTCCTCCACAAAAAAGACCCCTTAGCTCACTAGTTTTTGAGTGCCTGGAGTGTGGCATTGACTTGACAGCAGCAATCGATAACTGAGCCAGCTGATTAAGGTAAGAAAAATTGCTTGTATGGATCGTATGTTCATGTTTTTTCAAAAATAAACCTCTATTATAAACTAGTCACCTAACTAGACGATTTAGTTAGGAATAATTTTGGTTGAGTACACCGTTACGATAGGCAAGTATTTTGCACAATCTCCCAGTGTACCAAGTTGCAAAAAATCTGAATCACGCTATCTGACCAGGTCCGAATATGTAAACAAGTTGCTAGTTTCCCAAGCGGGGGCTCAGCAGATATGATGTTGTTGAAAAACTCCCCTTAGCGCAGTTTGAAGATTTGGCCAAGGTCGCGGTGGCGTTGGCTCAAATTACTTCTGACCGTGATTCACCAATGGGCGGCGCTGTGTGCGAAGACGCTACGTAAAGGGTTGTGCGTAGTGATTTCCTTGGACAGGTTCAAGATTTTCCAGAGAATGTTGGCAACTCGGGATGCATATGTTATTGTTAACTCACCTCTTGTGTTTTTCTCCTGTGTCAGTACATACTGTTCCAGCAAATGTCATGTCTGCACTCAACTGGTACAGGAGCGTAGTATCTAGATAATAGCACTGCTTCCCAATGGTGGTACTTGTAAGAAAGACAGGTAATAATGAAAATAATTTGTCAGCTATATCAGTCCACTGCTGGCTGGATTGAAGACTCAACATGTCTCCATGCTGGATTTTAAGGCCCTACCCTTCCACATGGCCTTGTGGCAGCTTTCTGGACGGGGACCCTGTGGCCCTGCCCCTTTGGTACCTAGAAGTTAATGTGGCAGTGACACAGACCCGGGATGATCCCCCCTACCCACTCATTTGGAAGGTCGGCTGCAACTTTTACGTGTTTTCAGGAATGACTCCTCTGAAACATGGGACCAAACCGCTTTACATACTCTATGAGCCATGAAGGCACTGGTGTCACCTAGTATACATGCATTCTTTGCAGATGGGTGGAGGAGGAAAATTCATAATCACACTACAATGCGATGATGCAATTTCCGACCCCTTATAGGAACTATTTGAGTATGAGCAGAACCCCTGACTCTCACGGGGCTCAAACCAGGGACCTGTTCACTCTGTTTGCCAGGGGAAATTTCGTTTGCACATGCGTATCATAAAGTCGCGAATATATTAACAAAATTCCCTTTGATAATACATATTTTACAATCGTCAATGCTACAGTTTTATGGAAAAATTTATTTTATATATTTATATTATTTTTAATTTCACTTTGAAGCTGATATAACTCCGTAAATATAGATATGAGTGTGCAAAATAAAACGCAGTGAACGAGGCTCTAGACGTAAACAACATTCAGGAAGCACAGGGGTTTGCTTACTTTGATGAGTTTACCGCAGATGTAACACAAACCGAATCTTCAGTAATATCTTAATCGAAACCAAACTTTGGCAAGTGGGCCCAAAGATGACCCAGTCACGTAGTCGATTGTGTTACAGTACCTTATCCAATCTGTACGCTTGGCTTGATACGGACAAATACGTAAATCGATCGGAGACGAACCTCGGGGATCAAAAATTTTGAGGAGGTGCCTAACATCACAATGACCAGATCCAGTTTGTATGTTTTGAGCATACAGGTAAACGCGCCCAGGGCCGCGCTGTCCACTTTGTGTACAACACGACGCAAAGACCAATTTCCGGATCTGAATCATGACTGTATTCATGATCAGTTGCCAGACATCAAACAAACATTGGCCTACCAAATAGAGATTTAACTTGGCGATTGTAAAAATTAAAAGCAGCAGGCTCGAAGTAAGGCAGCATGCATGCTAAAGCAAGCCACATGTCATGTGCATATCAGCACGCAATGATATCATATGATTGCTATCAATACAAGACTCCTCGGCTCAAATTGCCAACCTGCCAAAGCTTGTTGTGAAAAACAACTCTGTTGGAGCAAACAGGCAGTCGCACTTAAAAGTTGAAGTAAGGTCTAGAAATGGATGAAAATAAGCCAGGCCCACAAGAACAGTTTCTGTCTCATGTCATGATTGTGCGCACAAAAAAAAAATAGCGTTTTGAAATGAGCTTTTAACCGCACACAAGGATTGCTGAAACTTTTATTTTTAATCATCATGGAAGATAAGGATGAGAAAATGCACCAGTACATTATGAGAAACATTGGCCATATCCCAAGAAGTGAGGAGGGAGGGTACGAGAACCTGAATTTTTTAAAAAAAATATAATGCGGCCCGTGATTGTTCCATCGTGGGACCCAATCTGTTAGCAGGGCATATCGTGCCTACCCGCTTGACGGGGGAAAAATTCCCCAGTCTTGGGAAAATTTATCCGCTCAGGGGGTCAAAGGCAATTTTTCCCGGTCAGAGGACTAAAAAACGGCTGATTGCATGATTTTAGCATAATTTTTTTTCGCCGGCCAAAGTCAGCAGGGGGAAAACCTGCCCCTGCCCCCCCCCCCCCCCGCCTGTACGCCCAGTGCTGTTTAGTATGTTAATTTGCCTCAAAAATGAAATATTTGTTTTTTGAATTTGTTTGTGCTGAGTTGAGTAACATTTTTGGCTATGGGTTAGCGCGCATGTTGGTGCGTGAAACGTGTCTAGTGCAATCCAGTGGTGCGCGTTTTGGCGGGAAGAGGGCATACCCGCAATACCTAGTATAATAGTATTACTTGGCCAAGAAATTTTACTCCAACATTAGAAAATGTAAACTTTTCATTCTTCGGTTAATTAAAGTGACCCCCAATACCCCATCGTATCATAATTATTTTGATTTATGAAAGAGTAGCCTTCTTTCTCAGATAAAAAAACTTTTTACTAACTACGATAAATATGGTTTTTTAGGGGATGTATGTTATATTGGGCACAGTAGGGTTAATTAATAAATATTCCATGAAAGGTATAAATTGGGGTAGGTGGTGGTGTGGGCTAGTGTGGTTTACTACCATCAGACGCAATGAAATATTGTCATGTGACGGACAAAATGGGCTACATTAACCCCTGAACTGATCAGCCTCAAAACTCTGGTCATTGTGTAAAGAAATGTTAAATATTTTAATTGAATGTTGAAAACAATTATTCTCAAAAAAAAAGCTGATCTTCAGACATGGAGTTCAGGGGCAGCATACAAGTTCTGTTTGGGCGTCGGGGGGGTGGTAAGGACTTGATTTATCTGAGGATCACTTTGTAAAGATCGTATTATTTTTTTTAAAAAGTGTTTTTTGGTGTTTTTTACTTTTTTATTTGTTTTTTCTAACATGTAGGGACTTTGCCATTGCTTGTTCTCGATGCCGGGTGAATGCAGAGGTGAGATGTGCCACCAGGAGTGCATCATGTGGCGATTGGCTGTACCCAATTGCCAAGAAATTTCTTCAAAGTTGAGGAGCTATTCGATGTGTGAGCTGCTTCGACTCCTGTTCTGCTACCAATAAAAAAACAATGGCAAGGCCAGCCTCTAGGGCCTGTACTTGCCACATCCACCTCGATCGATACAACATTTGACATGTTCCTCTAAAGATGGAGCAATCAATTCCACTTTGTTGAATTACAATTAATCTGGAAATTCATACAGAAATGCAGTGTTTCAAATACAAATGAAAAGTGCCGTGCACCTGCTGCATGTCATTCTAACAGATTACTGCAAAAATAATTGTTACTTGCACAGTGCAAAGTTACTGGTAAGGACAAAACAATGAGATCATAAGTACGACAATTTAACCACGTATTAGGGTGAGTGTTCGTGACATTATATTTAAAATTTACAACTCGTTTATGACAAACATTGACATGAACCATGTGCAGGGTAAAATAGTGAAGCTTGCATGCATCAGCCCAAAATTTGCAAGCATTTGTGCATGTGTGCACGTTAGTATTTCGAACACTGCAGAAAAGTGCCACAATATCACAATCCGAAGCATTTGGCCTACTCTAAACAAGTGTTATAATGGCTATGACTTTGTCTTGTATTTTTGTGAAATGAGAAAGTTATGAATCAGTATTAGGTGACAATTTTGGACCGTAAATTTCATTAAAAGCAAGCCAACATTCTGGAGGGGAAAAAACTGGGGGGGCAAGAAAGAATTGGGGGGAAAATCCCTTCATACTCCTGGCTGCTACATAAAACAACCCGGGGGGGGGGCGGCGGGGGGGGGGGGGGACTCAGTGAAAAAGGGTAGGTAAATATGTGCGCGATTTATGGGTCAACATTTGAAATAATCAGTTTTTATAGCGCTTAATCCCTGTAAACAGTCTTCCAAGACGGTGTTTTTGCCGATTATTATTACGACGCCATTAGGAAATCGTCACCAATCTTCGCTTCATCTAGGTGCCTGCTGGCCAAGCGCACATCCCTATCAGCACTTAGATTGTAAATCCCCCATAACATGAGAGCTCCCCAGATTTCGCTGGCGTCGGCGACGGCAATGTTGAGAGTAAGTATTTGCCAGGGACACAAAAGTTGGCCATGGTGGGGCTTGAACTCACGCCTACTATGATCATGAAGCCCTCACTTTTCCATCTGGACACACACGCTTCCGCCTTACTATAACAATGGTCGTTTTTCCCACCATGCTCCTATAAAGATGGGTCACTTTTTGAGGTCATTGCTACTATATAAAGGGTCCATCTTTCAATTTTTGGTCGCATTTACTATGAAAATGGGGTTCGATTGTTCCGATTTCACTCAAATCAAAACGAAAATGGTTGATTAGAGATTTTTGAAAGGTTACATGTATTATTATGAAAATGGGCGAGGTTGCTAAGATTTAATATGAAAAATGGTGCAAAATTTCAAGCCAACTATAAAATGGGTCGAAATTTTGGAAGCAAACTAGATAAAGGGGTCATCTTTTTATACCATTGGGTCACTATAAACATGGGTCGATTTTTTTACCCGGTGGACGCACACCCGTACCCCCTTTTGGGTTCAGGACCCCCCCCCACAAGCCCTTTGGAATCTGTATTACAACAGTCTGCCATGGGTGATACGCAGTAGGGGGGGTCAATAAGATGAACAAACTCACCACTTTTTTCTGACACTCTTATGAATTTGGAAGTGGTCAGAGGAAGTGGGTCAGATGGCACAGAGTAGGGAGTTTCATAACCTAACCAATCTGACCACTTTTTTTCTTGACACAATTATGAATTCAGAAACCTTAACGGATAAACCTATTATGCTTTATTCCATGAAGGGTTCCGATCGAGTGTCAGAAAAAGTGGTGAAAATGGATCAGGGTTACGGAAAACACACTACTTTAGTTATGTGAAAACTCCCGGACTTATTGGAAGGGAAAGCCCCAATGGATTTCTTCATGTGAGGCATCATATAGGTGTTGTTATCAGTATTTCTATTTCCACTGGTTTTTGTGCAAGTGGACCTAGAGGGTGGACCCATTAATAATCGTTGAGCCATTTGTTTTGGTAATTGTCTACGCGTATTTGTAAGGCTGTTAAGACCCCCCTTTTCCAGCATATTGTCACCCAATTTTACCCGCACCCAAAGACCCCTATTTTTGGAGGAACATTTTGAACTACTTAAAAGTGCTGTGTTCCGATTTATGTGTATGTAGTTCTCAACTGGATAATGGAGAAGCCTAGGCCTTGCACATACACCCCATCGAGTATTCCGTGGGAAATAAACTTGCGGTTTTGATGGTAGATAGATGCAATTAATGCATGTTGCAAAGCATTCAATACTGTGCTAACGTGATGGTTAACCACAAAACGGCGTTTTTTGTTTATATCTGGGAATGGTGAAATGGATTTGAGGCTCAAATTCAGACGAGATATGAGAAAAATAGGCCTCCCTTTTCATTTGATAATCAAAATCGCTACCACTTCCGGTAAATCAAGGGGGCCCAAAGACGATCGGAACATGCACATTTAACACTAAAAAACTTCATTTTTATTGAAAATTCACAGACATTCACCCAAAAGGACCAACCTTTTTTGAAAAGTTGCAAATTTGTCATCTTGAAAGCCCATATTTGGGGGCAATTGGTTGTTCTCTCATCCAAAGACCACTATTTTTCCCAGTCCTCTGTTCACCGAATGCCCCAGGGTTTGACGTGCGAAGCCTTGCACCCATAGCCATCATAGGTGAGTGCCCCACCTCCCGGGGTTACGAAGTCTTTCACACAGTGATTTGTATGGAGACAAGCATAATGAAAGATGCAAAAAAAGTGTGATTTGTTTTTTTAGAACATGAGGGTTCCATCCCCACTGCATTTCCAGACAACATGCGCACCAGCCATAGAAGAATTAAGCAAAGTGATAAATGTTTTTTTAAAATTGAGTTTGTATGTATAGAGATTATGTGTCAAATGCATCTTCCCGGCACAAAACTGATGTTTGAATTGCAAAAAGTTTCAATAATCTGGAATTAAAGTAATTAATTAAAAAATCAAGAACATTTGGATAGTCCTTGTTGTGTGATTGTAGTATTAGTATTTGATTTAGAACTTAGGGTAAATTCATTTGATAGTGGACGTTGTTTTTTTCAAATTATGAAAAGGCAACCCTTTTTTAATTTTTGATAGTTGTTTTTACCTTCGAGTTCAGCTGCTTCAGTGTGTAATGTAATTATAGTCGCAGCATTAAATCTAAAGCTTGATTAAAAACGCTAGCGTACGCACGTGCTGTAGAAAGGCGGGGTGATGAAAATACACACGCAAAAACATTTGTCAGAACGCTGTGGTGACGTCATGACCCGAGGAAGGTTAAATGGAGTATAGCTATGCCTTTTTTTCAGGGCGAGCTAGGATTTTCTTATTGGGGGGGCAGTGTCGCATATCAACAACGAAGAGGAAAATGGGGTAGGGTCCGGGGCCGCATTAGGGCCTGTTGGGGTCAGGGGGCAAGCCCCAGGGGGGGTCGAGGCGAAGGCCCACTGGAAAATTGTGGGTTGTTATGCTTTTTTAAATGTTTCGAGGGCTAATTGTTGTACGATTTTGTTAAAATTTACTTGTCGCACGCTGTCCATTGAAATTTATACCTATACTTTGCCGACAGTTCGGCCTGCAAGTGCCATGACCTGACTGAAATTTTTCAAGTGAAACGACGGGCTATCGTAACGACGGAAATCAATTTGGGGGACGCGGGCCCCCCCTGCACCCCCTCTGCCTACTGCCACTGCTTTTTATGATTATTAGGGACTTATTGAACCTCTGACAAGAGAGTTTGACCCACCTTGCACTTGCTACGCAGCTAAGCTGATGCTCTATAGTGGGTAAAAGCGTTATATGGGACTTACGAAGTTTTGAAAAAATGCACCTGGTGAGTAAAAAAATCCCAATGCGACTGGTGAGTAAAAATATTGCCCCACTCGTGAGTACAAAAATTGTCCCACTGATGAGTAAAAAAAAATGACCCAGCTGTGACTAAATAAAAAAAAAATTGCTCCACGGTGAGGTAAAGAAAATTGCCCCACTGGTGAGTTTAAAAAATGCCCCACTCTTGGCACCGATGAGTAAAAAAAATGCCCCACGTCACTGGTTAAGTAAAAATTGTCCCACTGATGAGTAAAAAAAACAAGGCCACCCACTGCCGAGTTAGGTAAAGGTAAAAAAAAAATGACCCATGGTGAGTAAAAAAATGCCCCCATGGTTACAAAAATGCATTGGGAGGCTAGTTGGGCTAGGGGCTATTACTATACTGTGTGTCATCTCAAGTTGAAGTGACGCCATACTGCGTCCCACAGGCATCTCGATCATGCTGCCTTTATTCGCGTTGCGCATCTGCTATGATTCCAAGGCTACTGCGCGCGATTCGTGGCGTAAACATAAAAGGCGCAGTGACGTCCACCTTCAAGTAAGATCACACAAACTCTAGGATTATATAGGAATGGGAGCTATCATGCTATGCCTAGGGCTACACACACACCACACAACAAATTCGACAGGATTTCCCATAGATTTCATATACTGACAACGGTTTATTACCTACCGCGGGCCATAGTCGTTAGAGCGACGTTGAAACGATATGTTGCACGTCGAAACAGGCGACGGTTTTGATTAAATTTACGTCGAAAATGCAAATTGAATCGAAGTTTAAAAAACGTCAACTCGATTTGCATTTTCAACATAAATAGTGTATCAATTTCTAAACTCTCGACGTCTTTTCGACTTACCAGCGTTGGATTGCCCCTGGGTACCCGCTAACTAGGCTACGTCCTATGGGCATCCAGTCCCACAATATGCTTTTATTACAGGAATCTATTAAGGCTAGACTGCCTCATATAGGACAGTATAGGGGCTATTACTATCCTTCCATCGCACCAAACTCTCATCAACACTGAGAGTAAAAAAAAATGCTCCACTGTTGAGTAAATAAAAAAGAAATTGCCCCACTGGTGATAAAAAGAAAATGCCCCAATGGTAAAACAATGCTATTTGGTAGGCTAGGCTTGGGCAGGGCTAGACTAGGCTATAGGCTATGCTGGGACTGGGAGAGGCTAGCATGCATTAATGTACACCACACACAACACATGCTCTGCAGTATTTCCGTAGCATTTATTACTGATTTAGTATCACCCTACCAGGACTAAACAAGCCTAGCTATATCCAATGGGCATCCAGTCACCACAATATGCTTTAAAAGAAGAGCACTGGCACATTTTACAAAATATGAAATTTATTAAATTGCTCTCAAATGGATGTCTAGGCATTGGAGACACAGAGAATATTTTGACACATAAAAAAACATACCCCAAAACGATAGGGACATTGATATCCCGGATTGATATGCGGATTAAAGATAACAGGTAATTTGTAGGCAACTTTTATGTGTATATTAATACTATTTGTACTCGTACTCACTGAGGCTGAGCGTACGAGCTGGTGTAAACGCCCTTTTCGTCGTCTGCTGATTTAACGTCGCCGGCGCGTTAAATTATAAAATCGTTTCTGTTTACCCATAAAGGAAGCGGAGTTGGTCTTAATCATTTTCGGGGTGAGAGCTTTTGTATATAAAACTAAAGCTAGTTACTTACAACAATGCAAAAAATAGTAAAATTAAAAAAAAAAAAAAAGGCGCACTATTTTTCAACTGTGCAGTTTCTCTTTAATAAAGACCGATAGCATGACTAGCCTCAGTCTAGGTAGGACCATGACTGAGGACAGGTATAGGGGGCTATACTATCCTTCCATCGACACCTGATCGACACCTACACCTTTACTCAGAGTTGAGAGTGTCCGTTTTAACGCGAACTCAATTTCCCGCCGATTTACGTATACCCACCCAACGGCCAAGCCTTACCTGATGCTGATGCTGACGACACATTCAAAATCATAATTTGGTTTTTTACTTGCCACTTCAAGCGAATATCGAGTAGACAAAATTGCGGCGAGTAATAGGTTTGATGCTGCCATAATACAGAAGAAGGGATTACACTACACAGGAAAATTTGCACTGAGTTATTCATTTTGCTCGGTTTTTAAAAAAATAGACTTAACGTGGCCATGCATTCATGACCATTTTATAAATTTCACACGAAAGCATTTAAAAGAGGGTCCTTATTCGGAGCATTACGGATTTCCCAATTGTTTTAATTCTGACGTCCTATGATCAATTAATAATCAATAATCGTTTGTGGCAGCTGGTTAAATACATTAGCGGGGAAATTATATTCTGATTGAGGTATTTTATTCTTATGATATTAGCTCGCGGCGCCTATTGCGATTACTCCGAGCGTCAGTACACAAAACGCCTATGCTTGCGTGGGTGTCATGCCATTTAATCCCGAGTTCGCCATAACAATCCAAACATCCCGCCGGAAAAGTGAATTGCGAGGTAGTAAACAAAACCTCCGGCTGAGTGAGGTTTAACGATTATCACACAGAAGAAGAAGGGGCTACAGATAACAGGAGGAAAACTAGGTGGGAATCATTATTTGCTCTATTTCTTCCCAAACATTAAACTTACACTGGTGTTCAGTGACTGAAGTCTTAACCATTTGTTTACAAGCTGGTCATGATTGACACTTTGGACAACGCGCCACGAAATTGAATCATTGATTTCGATTCATAGTTCGATCATAGTTCGGTTATTAATCAATAATTTGTTAGTTCAAGACCTACTCAAAGCATTATGGAGATGCGGTGCGGTATGAAACATCAGAGATATACGATATACGGTAAATATGGAATATAATTTTATATTGTTAGGCCAATTGTTGTTGCTTTGTGTGAGGTTGTAACCAAAAACGCAATGCATGAAAGGGCGCGAAATAAACTGTACAAAAGGCCCAGCGCACGCAGCAGACAAAAATTCCTCATTGTCCACAATCCAAACAGACGTGGTTTGATCAATCTTATACTCTGCCACCTCGCCTCTTTAGTATTTCCAATGACTTTGAAATAATAAATAATATGTACAAGGCTTCAATTGCAGGATGACAATGAGAAACATACGGCCTTTGATATTGATGTCAAAATCGGTACTACTTCGCCATCAGAAAGGGGTCAAAGGACGATTATTCCTGACTATGAAATGTTGCGGTGGTTCTTATAAAACTTCTCTAATACTTTTGTCCTAAATTGAGGTTTATTACAGTTACAGTATAGGCATATTGCAATTATGTCATTATATGGGATGGGTCAAAAACACCCTCTGGCCAACCCTAATTAGAACCAAACCGACCCTGGGCCCCCAACATCTTACCTTGAACCTAAACACTGAACTCAAAATCCCTTATTTCCTTTTTGTGAAAAACTTACTGTTTGTTGGTGCAGTGGATATAGTAAGCGCCTCCTTCCTAGGGAGGTCAAAAGTCACCGTAAACCAAGATACAAAAACCACAGAAGGTATGAGAGCCAAAGCATCTAAGCTGAAAGGTCCCTGAGAGGAAGAGATACAATTATAAAATGATAAGACCCCTGTGACTATGTGATTAATTGATATGGATGAAATATAAAATGTCATAGCATGCAAGTAGCCTCCTCATAGGCTAGGTTAGGAGTGAAGATTAGTGTGCATTGTAAATGACTTCTCATTTTACAAAATTTAAAACTTTTTTCTGAAATTGATTATACTTAGAGAGAGAATAAAAGGTATTGTTTTGTGCCTCTGCCGTTGTATCTATTGTGTCTTATCACACAGGAGACGCATTATGTTATGTTAACAATGAAGCGCAGCCAAGTTCTTTTACGCTAAAAATAGTGCCAAATCGGCTGTGTGATGACACACATAGACTCAACAGAGCTTAACACAATACCTTTATTCTCATTCTGTAACATCATTATTCAAAGTAAGAAGCTATTAGTACATATTACTAAATTAGGGTACATTTTGTCCAATGAATAACCCCAGCTTTTTAAATTGATCATTAGTTCTTCTATGCACATTGATTGGACCGCGCACGGATTAGGAACAATGAAATTGTTTGTAAACAATCCCAAGTGTTTAAGAAAGGATTACCAATGAGTAATACCTTGCCCATCCTTCCCTAGTAGTGTACTGGCCTACGACCCCTCACCTCCAGGTTTTATTCAGGGTGCAGGATAGGTAGGATTAAACTCAATCTAAAATCTTTGGTCCCCTGTTAACATTTTTGTTATATCACGGAATTATACTGTACTGTTGTAACCATAACTAAGCTTTCAACATATACAATATCCATTCCCACTCCACAGAAACTCAACGGTATGTGATTGTCAAATGCTAAGATATGATATAATTACGATAACTCGATACCCAAGCAATAACAGAATAAGCATAACTTATAGTAGATTCAAAACCATCGTGTCATTCTCTAGTACTTTCAAAGGTATGGGGTGGAATGAGGGGCATGTGCAGTGGGTGGAAATTAAAATTCCAAGATGAGGAATCTATTACATTAACTCTCAAACATTCTGACTAATCGTATTTACTTCAGTGGTATGGTGAGTGAATGTTATGACTTTTGAGTGCCCCGGTTTCGATACTAAGGAACACAAAAGTCTTTCCATTCTCTATGTGAAAATGATTTCAACATGAAAGGCCAGCTTATCTTAGTTCGTTCATGAAATGGTGAATCGGGCCACGGTTTTCTTTTCTGCCTCCTCTCCCAATAATCGACGCGGTCCAAAACTTTTCCTCTGGTGACAACAATGGGATGAATCTACTATGTAAGCCAATTGCATATGTGATACAAGGTGTGAGTCGTTAATGGTTTTGAACAGTGGCGTAACCAGGGAGGGGGGAGCTGTACCCTGTGGGGAAGCTGATCCCCCCCCCCTTCCCCTGAAAAAGCAGTGGATTTTCTGCACATGTGCCAATACATTGAAAACAACATAGGCCTCTACTGTACTAACAAAGTGGTATATATATGCTTTAGAGGCAGATTAGGGGTGCAACGGGTTTGATCGTAGATGTATAGAAATATAAAAAATGCCTTTTTGCCACAGGGATGCTTTTATCGTCAGTTGCCAACCCCCTGAAAAAAAGTTGTACACCACTGGTTTGAATAATCCCAACTATGTGTCACTTACCATGACTTGTTCAAATCCTGTAGTGTGGCTGTGTGAATGTTCAATGCGTATTATGCCAGCCATTGCTATCAGATCAGAACATAGTATTCCTCCAATGGTACTTGACCTACAAGTTAATACAAATTAGAGCATAAAAGGTATGATTTGGAACTGGTACACTCTTTTGACAAATGAATACCATATTTTTAGTGAAAGAACGAGGCCAGAGGCCTGGGAGTAGTTTCTATGCAAAGAGAATGGTGTTCCCGGTTTCAATTCATCGTAGAGAGAGTAGCGGTTCTCCAAAATCTTGAAGGTCATCTCATTCTTATACAGCTTCATAAGTTTTAAGGTCATCTTAACCAATTTTGCACTCCTTATGTCTTTAATACAAAAAAAAAAAAAAAACAAGAAAAGAACTGCCACAACCAGGGACACAAACCCATTGAACACAAACAAACATAACAAGCAATGAGATTAAGTTGGCGTGAGCGAATGTAGCAAAATGCAGTATGATGCAAGCGCTTCAACCTCAAATATATTTACATCAATTACGCAGCGCTATACCGGGTTCAATGTCGAAGTGCCCCCCCGGGCATTAGCCAATGAAATTGCTTACATTTTTGCAGTCTGTTTTAAGAATATTTCATCAAGTGCATCAGCCTGCAATTAAAGAAGCAGTCAATTAATATATCACTTTGCACTATTTCAAACAGGAATCCATCATAGTTATTTTATGTTCTTGGGCACAGGCTTAGTCATTTAAGTATTGAATTTCAATTTTACAGACAAAAACAGACCTTTTCAAAAATGAACATCTGGAAACATCGGATTGCAAAATACAATATATGCGAGCGTTCTTATAAGCTCGCGTACATTCAAAGCACTGCTAGTGATGCGAATTATGTAAAGGTGAAATACACATAAGTGCTGCGCCCTACAGTTGTTGTCCGTGTGATGGCCCTATTAGGAAGCTTATCGGGCGGGGGTGGGGGGTCATCATGTTCAGTAAACTTTGTAAAGTACGGCCTTGCTCTTTTATTGGTTACTATTCAGAATTTCCACTTTTCATTACCATTTCTGCCTGAATTTGGTGAATATTGTTTTGATCGAGGTCCTTAAAATTGCCAACTTGATAGGCTTTACTATTCATTTTTGAAATCACAATCAGATTTCATACTTACGAAATATGCATTTTCTTGCAAAATCTGTCAGACACGTATGTCTACACCCTACTTGCTTTTAACATCTTTCCAGAAACTATCCTGAAATCAAGAAGAAAAGAATAAGCAAAGTCACTGGATATTAAAGATTTAAACAAGAGCCCACAGCCACACAAAAATTCCTATTGCCCAATGACACTTTTGGGGCATGGGGCATGTAATCACACGGTCTTAAACTTTCAAACATTGCACAGGTTTTTGGGATTATCTTA